>VCRD01001293.1:77580-116018 GCA_006783055.1 Trinorchestia longiramus
ATGTACGACTTGCCCCCACACTACCCTACATATATGAACTCCCTATCTGTTACATGCTCTGTATTTTTTCTAAAATAGCTTCTTAAAGTATAAAGCTTAGGAGAAAATCTCACCTGATGTATGCAAAAATCTTATTTCATCGTACAAGAAATGTCTAAGAGTCGATCTGGACAACAAAAGACACTCTACTAGACATTAACAAAAATTTATATTTTGATAAGAGAACGTTTTGACGACACTTTGGAAAATTTAATGTTATGGTCATTCTTCAAGCCGACTGAATTTCACCTTATATATTTACGTAGATATTAATTGTTGGTAGTTTCCAGGCTTTTTAAAAATATATTGTAAGATGTATAAAGCATGTTGACATAACGTGACAAATACTACTTTGGTATGCTATGAGATATACAGTACTAGTACCTACTACTCTCTGGTTGAAAAGCTCTAAAGTATTGTGTGAAATTCCGAGTAAAGGTGGGTGGCACAATTATAGCAAGGTAACAATATTGGCCCAATTCTAAATAGGAAAAAAATGAAGTTATGTCTACATTTTGACACGATGCAATCTCAAATTATAAGACATTTTTTAGTTCATTTTGTACACCATCTCTATTATTCGATTTGATATCTACTACTGTTGTTAACATTGATTTTTCAAGAATTTCCTTGAGCATACGAAATGCATTGCGTGAACCAACTTCCACCAGCACACGACGTTGTTATGCGTCGGTGTGTGAAAAACTAGTGTAAAGAATTAGTTTTCAGGGTTATAATCTCTGAAGTGACACTATGTAGATATGTATATCATGTTTGTACACTATCTTCAATCTCAATGTAAGCCACTATGAATACTGAAAGATCAACATTTATATAAATTGACGTTGTACTCATTTTATCAGCGTCACAGAAAGTATAGACTACCTTATAATACGCCATTGGAATACGTGATATCACGATTAGCATGCAATGTTTTAACACGTTTCCTGCGATTGCCTAGCCACTGCAAATCTTTACATTCTACACATAGTCACTAACAGACTTGGAAAAAATTACAGAACCTAACCTGAGTGACCCACTGGTGGGTCACTTCGCAGGAAATGTGTTAATGAACCCATGTCTCGTTTGTGGATATTAGCCGATGATGTGAAACAGTTGATGATGGCTTTTATTTTGAGACCTGAAATTAAATGAAAATTTCATTCTCACCCGAAATTTGATGACTGTATGCGGAATATACCAGTGTATCATGTATAGGTAAATTATTACAAATTTTACTAGAGTGAATTTATCTTCCACTAACTAGGAACTTTACTAAAATTATCTACACGTTCATGGGTGAGAACTGATACCAGCTTAAATATCAAACGTAAGTTAATACATGTGGATAGATTCTCACTGCAATAAAATGCGCTATTAATTTGAATTTTCATTGGCGAAACAAGCATATGTACATAAGTCCGACGACTTCTTTGATTTCTAAATCTGAAAAACAAAAATCATACGGTCCTGCACATTTGAGGTCCATCAATGAATCATTAATTCGATCTAGAGATGACGCAGAAATATGAGCGCATTTCAGTAACCCTTTGTACATCCATTATTTTTTTCTGATAATTCAGAGGGTTTTCATGAGCGTAAATCTGTCAGCATTAATGTTATCTTTATTTTATCGTGCCTCGTCGTGGAACACACTGCGGAAAATAGTACTTTGTCATTGCTGTGCCGCTTTCGTGAAATAATAGGCATACTGATGATAATGAAGGCTCTAATAGATCTCAAAGTTTTGATATTTGTGAAGACTCTCAGGTAGGAGAAGGAAGAAGTACAACTCCTAAAAATATTACGTTTATAAGAAAATAACAGTGCTGAATTTCAACTTTTCACTTCGGCTCGGCTGCATTCCTTTACTTATACTTATGTAAATTACCCTCATTGAATAAGCCAAAAATGACAACCGCACTCAGGTTCATGGCTACCACTGCCTCAAAATTGACAGCAGCAGCGCAAAAGATCACACGCATGTGTAGGGCGTGAGGCTACAGGATCAATAGAGCTCCTGTGACGCTACTTACATTACAGCGTGCAAGTCACGCAAGCCCACCGACCTAAACTCCTTCTATTGTTACTTTGATGGACAACTTTACGATTTGTGCACCATTGTTGAACCGGCATGGCACCATTACTTGCTCTAACAACTAAGTATTATCCGAACAGAGTGAGAGGGTATATATCAAGCCTGTTAACCGAATTTTTCACTTTAATTTAATGATCATGGCTGCAACCCGATTCTTGAGGTGCTGGTGCTCTAATTATATTCAAGTAACTGTTCAGTGAATGGTTATTGGACAAGTATGCTCCACTTTGTTTGTAATTCACTGGCTTGAAATTATAGCTCGTAGCTGTATCAAATTAACTTATGAATTGGAATACATTCTTTGAAGTAGGGTATTGACTTTTCTGAAAGAGAAGTAAATGCGGAGTAGATAGACAATACTTTCAAATTGCTTGGCCTTCATTTTTGTGTTCCAGAAATCCTTATATTTATGTTAATGTTTGATTATGCCCTTACTGATGACCTAGAATTATTTCGAACATTCATATACACGTACAGTATATCTCAAGGATGAAAAATAATTTAGCATTTTTGTTCTCTAGAAATCTCTGAGGTCTGCCTTATAAAGCTGTCGGTTAATCTCAAAAGCCTAAACTTAATCTCTAAGTTTTTAAAAACTTTAATTTTTCAAATATCTACTTCACGATAGACATGCAATTTACTCTCCATAATTAAAATGTCGTTATTAATTGCCAATAATTGCCAATAATTTGGAGCGCTTAAGTCTTATGAGATAGAACTAAAATTTTAGTATTGTGTCCATGTACAACTCGTGATGATCAAGAAAAACATTGAATTGATAAAATAAAAAGGTGTATTCCAAACACATTTTTCAGAATAACGTTTTCTACTTTTTTCGTTGGAAGCCAAAACTTAAAGCTGCTCCTTAAAGTTTTCGTGTGGTTCTCGGTGTCTTGGAGATGTGAATTACTAACGGATTTCGATGATATGAGTAGAACTGATTGGATTCGAGTTCAATTCAAGATAGTTACAACAGGTTTCATATGTAAATCTGAATTTAATGGCAGATCGACTGTTGAATGCGTGGACCTAACTGGAAGTTGATAATATGTTAATTCGCATAAAATGGCATACCTATAAAAAAAATCTGCTTGATTTTATGCATTCATTGTATACGAACAGAAAATATTTCTCTGTCCTTGCCACCATAAAAGAAAAAAACAGAGGCACTGGGATGAAGATAGAAGGATTGAGAGAAGAGCTGTATGTGCGAAGTATGCTTGTGGAGAAATTATGAGCGTGTGCTAGAGTCGGTGCTGAATGGAAATTGCTAGTGGCCACAATTTACTTAGACAAGGCTTGATTAGAACTGTGCCAGATTTCTTATCTTTATTTGCGATTTGAGGAGCACGGAATGCAAGAGAGAGATACGCACTAAGACATAAATGAAAGAAAACAACTAGAGGTGGCTACCTGGATGTCTCACCTTAAATGGGTTTGGGTGATTCAAGGGTTTCATGAATACTCTGATATATTTCGCCTCACCCTCTAAAATGAAAAAATAATGCCATGGATTATCATTATTTTATGAGTGCAAAATGTGCGTGATTAACTCGTTATTTTTGCCTAGCTAATTTTGTATTAGATTACGCTTTAATATAAGGTTTGGGAAGTTCAGTTGTAAATTTTTTCGTAGAAAATCGTTGGGTTAATTATGATTGATATTTTTGCATAACCCCCGCTTCTATTATGAATCATCTACATATTGTGCAACCTAGTGGATTCATATTATGTATCGGAATTATACAGTAAACAGAATTCATTCATTATTTTGTTCAAGTGCAATACAGGTTATTTCACTTTACACTCCTGATTTCTCCTATAAACGAGTTTTTACAGTCTCTGCCTACCATTCGAGAGCTGTTACCGATAAAAGTTTCTGATTGCACTTGTAACCAGGGATTTTTATCATTCATGGAACTAAATATTGTTAACCGAGATGTGAGTTTACCAAGCAACTCGTTAGCTGAGAGTCCCCTGTACTTTCTGACAACGTGATCGTTTTAAAGATACAAGCACTACTCAAGGCCAACCTCACTTTGCCTTTCATACTCATTGTTGCTTTTGAATTATAATATTGGAACTTCTATTTTACTTAACAATAACCAAAAGGCTGATGTTTCTGCAGTGAAGTAAATGTAACGTTGATGCTTCATTATGTTCATATTACTTGAGCTGACATCGTATATGAGTAATTGCCAGAAAGCTTTTGTTCCAGTTGAACGGTAACCACAGGAGCTGCATTGCACCTGAACAGTAGCAGGATAGCTGACATTCTAAATGAACAACAATCTGAAAATTCTGTCTCTTTCGCTCAATATTTATAAAAAGGTTGACAATTTCAGTAGTGCAAACATTCTCGCACATCAGTCCTTCGTGAGCTAAGCAATAGTATTTCTTAGCAATGTGAAAACAGTGACCAGATACCCTGTAGAGAATTAAGGGACTCTTTCAGGACGCAAATATACCCTCCACGTCGAATGAATGATGACACTGTCCAAATTTGAAGGGGTAAAAATATCGATCTGAGGTAAATGATCTTTCGGAAGAGCCCAGTAAATTTGGATCAAGGTATTCTCCTGTTCAGTTATGGTTCGAATGAGTTCGGGACTTACTGACTGTGAGCTAAAGTGGTTAGTAATTACAATTTGTACCCAAATGACATTGTTTTTGTAGCCCAGTCATACAAGAAAAATTAATTCAAGGCTCATGGAAACGTTCTTATTATTACATTATCAGTATTTGATAAAATTATGGTTGACGTTTTTCATAGAGGTTATTTTGATGTATAATAATATTCAAACAAATTAAAAAATGAGTAGTATGTTACACCAGGAGTTGAAAGGACACTGCAGGGTAGCATAATTTAAATAAACCCCTTGTTTTCTAAGATTAACTAATAAGTGTTAGTTTATTTTCATATGAATGAAGTGTTCTGGGGCTCCACACAAAGAGTAAAACAGCATACAAAAATTCATTAAATGGGTAAGATTACTTTGCCTAACGTTTGCACCATGGGCTTGTACCATGCGTATTGTAACTTGTGTTTGCGTATTATATCCCCTACTGCGCTGTTATTTCTTTAGTTAACTAGCCTTTTTTGGGAATGTGAATCACAATTCTGATTTTTTCTTTGTGATTCTGTATTGGTTTATCAAGTCTCATTTTGGAATACAGTGAAGTAAACTGTATGCATTAAATTCGATCAACATAGCAAGTAATCCATATGCTGCTATTTTAATATATTGAAAAAAAATTTTATTTAGAAATTATAGTAAAACGAATAATTCGCACTACAACAGTCAGGTTTATGTGCTTCAAAAGTACATAAACCTGACCTCTTTTCTCAGTAGAAAAAGTAGAAAAAAGCTCATTCTTCTAAATAATCGTACATATAATCAATCAGACACAACAGCCTTGCTTTAACGAATACTGAAAAAAACAGCTGAAATAATTAGTATATCATTAGGAAGTATCTCTAATTGATCGCTAGAAACTCGAATTGTTCCGGAGGATTGGAAGCAGGGAAATTTCACTCGTATTTTCGAAAAGGGGGACAAACAAATTCCCAATGACTTTCACTTAGCCAGTCTTACATCTGTTGAAGGTAAAACTATAGAAAAATTGCTAAAAGTCCGTACAACAACATCTCCCAGTCCAAAATCTGGTTACTGACGCTCAAAATTAATTTAGAACAAAACGTAGTTGCCTAACAAATCTTTTCGATTTTTTCTAACAAGTCAAACGTATATACGACAGCTCAAAAGCTACAGACTTTGTATTCCACTATTTTCAAAAATCTTCAAAAAAGTTCCCCATGAAAGGCTATTGGCCAAATTGGAAGCCCATGAACTACAGAGCCACTACTCCTGATGGATACGATATTGGCTCACTGGTCACAGTCAACAACTGATGATTCATAATCAAGCCAGTCATTTGACGAGTATAACATCAGGAGTCTCCCAAGTTTGCGTTTCAAGACTGCCCCTCCTCATCATTTACAGGGTGGGGCATAATTACTGATACATGTTTTAAAATCAATTTTAATAATTGTTATTTCAAAAATTTATGTGTTGTAGTTCTTTCTGAATGACTTTCATTTTTTGTACAATAAACGATTGATTAAAGTGCGTTCAACCAGAATTTTATCATCAAGGTAAATAAGTGGCTATGGTGAATATAATTATGTCTCTTGCTTTCCCAGATGATTTTTAAATTTTTCTTTAACTACCCGCAGTGATTTAATACCACTGGAAAATCAAGATGATGTTAATGTAAAGTGCGTGCATAAAATACACACAAAAGTCCCTAACTGATTCTGAACAAAGAGCAGTATTACAGGCTTTACTAGAGAGATCTAAAGCTTGAAAGCTAAAACGTTAACCAACCTCAAAACACTCCAGACCTGAATGCACTTGACCTAGGTTATATCAATTCAATCTAATCACTTCAACTACAAAAATATCCAATTAACATTGATAATTTAATTAAAGCAGTGAAAGACAGTAGTGAAAATTTCAGAGATCGGAATTGAACCACATTTTTCTTACTTTCCAGTAATCATTGGAACAAATTATTTTTGGCTGACGGTGGCAACAAATACAGACTACATTTCTAGAAAATTATAGTTCGGAAGAAAAGGAATTCTTGCAAATTCCATCAAGATCTCAAAAGAATAAAATAATAGATTGAAAAGTAAATATTTTAAGATTCATTCTTATTTAATATCACAATATTATTTTTATTTGTTAATACATTTTCAATTTAATGCATTCTAATAATGTGTGATGTATATGATTAAGTTAATATGTATTTTATTTGAAACAAATCTTCCTTGAAATTTTGAACTTGTATGCATCAAATATTTCCGAGTAAATTCAAAACTGATATGGACCAAATATTTTGGACTGGAGGGAGTAGTATTTATGATCCACCCTGTACATTAAAGACCTTAACGTCGGAATCATCAGTAAAATCAACAAATTCGCTGACGATGTAAAATATTGACACCGATCGTTCACCAAAAGAGAGAATAACTATTGAATCAGATCTCAATCGTTTACTTCAATGGACTGAAACCTGGCAAATAAGCTTCAACATTGATAAATATCAGTAAAAAAATAAATATCAGTTGATAAATATCAGTTGTTGGTACTAATAACTGGCATCTCCTACATGCAATGAAAAACACGCTTATTGAAGCAGTATGGCATCAAACAGATCTCTGTATCATTATCACTGCAAATCTCAAGCATAACAAGTGAGTGCAAAAAAAGTCTAAAATGCAAACAGGATCCTTGATTTAATTAAATAAAACATGAATACAAGGAAACGAATATTATTTTACCGCGTTATAAAACAGTGTAACTACATCTAGAACATGCAGAACAACTATGGTCTCTTACCTTACGAGGAGACATTAGTAAATGATGCCTCGTTATGATTACGGTGCGAGTGAGTGACTGAAATGCCTCTGAGTGATTATAGTCCGTACGCAAAATTGAAATGTTTGTGTGAGTGAGGTGCATACGTGTGATCGATGCTTCTTCGTTCGCCGGCATGGGACTTTGGTAACAACCTAAGAATCGACCGAACTTCTCATTCCTGTTGCCATATTCTATGTATTCTAATTTAATCTTTCCACCAAGATTTCTTACTCTTTTTCATATATGTCTAAAAACCCTGTCTGGCGGAAGTTACTTATGCTTTTGTATGACAATAATTCCAGGAAGCTGAGGTATAACACTGTCATTGCATAAGTTAATTTTTCGGTTTGTTACTTTCTGATCGGAGTGATACATTTCAGCAGCTTTGTTAATTTTTTCCTAGCTTCTTACACAATAAAATGAATTGGCTGATAGACTTGTGCTTTACTCTGCAGATAGTGAACTTGCATTTATCATTTATAACCAGTTCAGGGACACAAATGTCATTCCTACGTTTGAGTAACATATCTCTTCCTACCTAATTTCTTACAGGATATTTTACTTTCCTGTTCACTTTTGCACAACATCTTCATGATCGAAGGGGCGTTTTTTAATCGCTTTAAATATTAGTGCAGAAGACAAGAAATTGCTATAATCGATATATATGTATGGTTTGGGATACTTAAAGTGAGGGAAACAAATGTTCGTACACCAAGAAATGTTTGATTTAAGATATTAATAGTCAATCATAGACGTTGATAATCATATAAAAACTGTTTACAGGCTCTCAATGTTGAAATATGCATATAAAACAAAGAAAGCCCTGATTTGAATGAATTGAAATGTATATTAAAATTTTAGTGGTGAAAAAGTATTCGTGTGATATAAAATTTATATTTTTTAGTTTAAAGTTATTTTGAGTTTCAATATTGACAAACTAGGGAAACAAAAATAAATAAAAAGTAGTCATTCTGTATTAGTACTTCGTACAGTAAAGTTATCATCAGAGCAAAAAGCAAAACACTAATGAATTCATACAAAAAATGATTGTTAAACTGTGCATACAGATCAAAAACCTGCACTACAGAGTCAGAAAACTTCAATATTTTGTTTACTTCTGCTGGTTCATTTATTGTAGGGCATAAAATATGAAAATTACTAACAAATAAAATTTGGTGTTCAATGTCAGATTTTTCTGAGATCTCTGAGGAGATTGTTACGACAAAGTAAACAAAATTCAATGATGATTCGCTTATCAGTAGCAAGAAGATTTACTTGTGTTAGGGCTTGGTGTTGGTAAACGAACAATAAGCAATAAAACTCTCGAGAACAATTTAGTCATTCTCACCCAGAAAACTCTACTGTTTTTGATAAAGCACCCGCCTAAAATTTGCTTGAAAAGACATAGATAAGTAAAAATCACTCTGCCAGACAGTTTTGCTCACTGATGTAGCTAAAATTGAGGTATTTTGACGTAATTCTGAGGATCTTACACGGAGTGTTGGGCACGACACTGAAAATAATGACGGCGCAACTGCAACCGCAAGTCACCAAAAATAGTTGCAATCACAACTTCAACCGCAACAACACAAGCTCAAAAGTTGCGGTCGTAACTACAACCATTAAATAATAAAACTACTAAAAAATATTGAGCGGGTACAGCTCACACAGAAAAACTATTGAATGATCCTCAACAAAAGGAGTATTTTTGTCTCAATGAGGGACTGCGATAAGTCACAGAATTCCAAATTGTTTTACAGTTTACTGAGTTTAGATCCTATTTTTATTCTTGTTGCCAATCATTTCTCCCTACATTTCACTTTCAGTAGGGTAGTATTGCTAAATATTTCATAAGGAAACATTGAAAATTTGTACTTAGCTTTTCATGTTCATTTCACCTTTTACTTTTACCCTGTGAATTATTTTTCAAGTTGGGAAAACAAATAATTTTGATCACAAATAGCAAGGTTAGGATTCCTTCATCACCATTTAGCTATTAAATAATAAATTTTCACAATAATAATAAAAAAGTAACATGTGCCTCAGAAGTCCCATTTGGGGTGTAGTTGGACTATTTGACATGTGCCTTAGAAGGCACATTCGGGTATCAACGAACATATTAACGTAAATAAAACAAATAACAGCTTCAAAAGTTTATTTTGAAGGTGCTCTCAGGTAAAATTAAACTAAAAAAAATCATAATTGTCAATTTGAAAACAGTTTGCGTCAATTGCTTACAATAGCATGATATAATCCTAAAGCGATAACACTAATTGTAATGCATACTACGGCACCTGTACATTTTAAAATTGATTGCAGAATCACATATTATCATATGAAATATCATACGCCATATTTAATAACAAGTTAGATCACTTTTTGGTCATTAATATATTTGATTTTATGGATTCACAGATGAAATTTCATGAAACAATTATTCTTTGTATTGAAACACAGATTTACTTTGCATTTTTCACAAATAACATTGGTCTTACCAGTACAACCAGGATTCTGACATCAGTTCCTTCGGTCATCGTAAGCTGGGAAATGTCCCAAGCAATCTGTGCGAACTGAATCAGTGGGACGAATAGAGAATACTTTCTTAGCAGGAGGAGTCTTAAAATGCTCGGATGATGACTTCCCACGTTCAATTGCTTTCATTTTACCGTTTCTCATAAAGTTGAAAGCAGCAAGTAATTTGAAAGATGCTAAGGGCAAAACATTGCATCTCTTTAGGTTTAGTGCTTTAGTATCTCCTTTGTAAACAAGCTAAGAGTTCACAGCAACCATACCAAGTGTGTAATACACCAGCCTCATAAAATATTTTTTCGGCCTCATTGGTATCCTGTATAAGGATAAAAGGTGATCAGCCTTGTCCACTCAACCCATAGACTTTTATTCGCAAATTATATTTGGACAAGAAACATCTCTTTCTGATTTTGAACTTGAATTCCAACGAGAGATAGTTGTTTTTTGGATTTATTTTTGCACATGTTGGTACTATATTCAAAACTTTGTTGTCCCTTCATTTCACATATGTCAGTTCTCCATTCTCTAATGGTAAAGTGTATCCTTCGCTGGTACCTTTTACTTGCTCCATCAGGGCCTTAGAACATTTTCTTTCATTTGAAAATCCTGTAAGTCTCAGTGATTTTATTGTGCCACAACACCAGATGCCACGACTTGCCAGGTGATCCATCAAAGGTAGTGATGTGAACCAATTGTCAAAATACAAAAGGTGATTCACATGTGGTAGAATAATTTGAGCTAAATGAAGTACTATATTTACACATGGCTGTAAGTCAGGGACATTGACATCTTCAACAGGTGTAATTTTTCCAGTGTAAGGGAAGAAATCATGCCATTCCTTCTGCATCTGCCAAAACAAAGAGTTTGTAACCCCATTTTTTCGGTTTGCTTGGGATGTACTGCTTCACAGAACTCTTTCCTCTGAAGGGCACCATCTGCTCATCCACACATAAATTTTGAATCATAGGTATGGCTTTGAATTTTCCACGTAAGTATTCAATCATATATCTAACTTTGCTAAGCTTATCAGCCTTTGTTGATTTATTTCGAAGAGTAGTATTGTCCATTATGTGAAAATTAGACTTTTTTGTTTCAAATCTATTACGACTCATCACCTCTTCAGCTAGAGATTCGTTAAAGACAAACGTTGACACCAGTGCATTTCTGTGTTTGGCAGTCTACTTATAAAAAAGTAAAAAACAAGTCCAATGAATTGTTCAAGTTCACTTTGAGTTAAGTTCAGCGGCTTATTCACATTCTTTTTCAGTGAGTAGAGGCTGCTTTGATGTACAATCTCATCAAGAAAATCTTTTGATAAGAGATGTTTCATATATTCTTCTGTAGATAATATATGGTTTGTTACAGAATAGGCTGGTCCTAGATACTCAGGAATGGCTTTTCTATCTTCTTTGTCAAGAATTTGCAAACAATGACTTGATTCTCGCTTCATACCTCTCCTTTCTCTTTCAGTTATCTTAGGATCATTCACTTCCATAGCATCGACGTCATTACCCTCTTCTTCAATATCACTTTCAGAATGTGAAAACAGAAAATAAATCTAATCAAACATATACAGTGTCTATGTATCAATTGAATCCACATAAAATTAAAGCGATATCATTATATTTTACAATATACAGTATTGAATAGAAACATTTTACCTGATCCATTCTGAATTTCTTCTAAATATAATGGATCTAAGACGTCATCATCCAATTCTTCCTCTGATTCATCACTGTTGTCAGCAAAAATTTGTGGAACAGTATTCAGTGGGTGTGGCTTTTCCCCATAAAATAGCTTTGTTGAAAAATGGGAGGCTGAAAAACATAAGTGCCATTAGAATAACTACTAAAAAAATTTGTTGCTTTATGTAAACACGTAAACTTCTTCATGTATATAAATACAAAATAGCTGGCGTACAAACATTATGAGTACAAATAGAATGATGGACTCAAGAAAAATGTAAAATATTTATAATTATAATAATTAGTTATGCTTTCATTGTCTGTACCCCGAATATGCCTTTCAAGGCCCATCAGTGGAACAGCGGTTACTTCCCGGGTGGGACTTACAAGGCACACTTAAATAAAACAAAGAAACAACTTTATTTCGAATCAAGTACACAGTACATAGACATTAGTACATTGGTTTTTCAAATTCTTAAGGTTAACATTCTAAGAGTAAGGGTGATGGTGAACTCCATGCGACGATCCCGGGAGGTTTGGTGGGCGTGTCCATGGGCGTGTTGACTGCTTACCCAGTAAGCCTTACCGCTATGTGCGAGCTCACGGAGCGAAGAAACTACGAGAAATGACTCGTGTTCATGGCCGAGTTCCGAACCCGCAGTCTTTCTGCACGAGGCAGAGACCTGATACATGAGACAGGCCGTAGACCACTCGACCACGATGGCTACTCGTAATAAACGTCACTATTATAAAACTATATGGTATAAAGACTGATTTTTCATAATTAACGTTTAGTAATACCTTTATTATACATTCATGAATTTTCTTGTATGCTCAACTTACCTGGTATTTCATCCACAATATAATAAATAGTTGGAGCAAATGACACAGCACAGACACGTCCCACTGCTGCAACAATTTCAAAACAACTGCCTTGTGGGGAGAGAAATGTAAACCATACGCATTCAGAACGAGAACAGAACAAGTATACTACATGTAACACTCACTGCCATACGTTAAAAATTTATGCTTAGATTATTATATTCATTTTATTCACGTGTACCGCAGGCGGCACACCCGGGGGTAAAGAGTTAAATGGCTAGGTTTACCATTGATTCCCTTTCAGAAATGTAAGATTTCGAAGTGGCTGTCTGAAAGACGAGCACGTTTAAGTTTCAATATTTGTTTACTTAGAGAAGAAAGCTTTTCAACTGCAGCACTTGTGGAGATGGATATATTGAAATTTATGAAGCACGAAATAAATTTACTGTCGGGAAACATGGCTGGATGAATAGCTCGGTGCTTGAACCGATTAATGACAGGCTCTTTCAACCATTCCTTTACTTCATTTGAAGTATCTTTTTTGTTGGTGTGTTCATAATTTTTAGATAGAGAACAAAAGAAATCCTCATCCGTCTTAGTTTCCTTGCTGCTGTTATCGGGAAACATGGCAGGGATACTCTTGATTTCTAAGTTATGTTTGATTCGTTTTAAAAGTTTCATTCAAATTATTATTAATTCCTATTTACTAGTTTTTTAAATATTTTTTCCACCTTAGACTTTTCAAAATTGTGGTTGCAACTTACAGTGAAATATGCTCGAAATAGTTGTGCTGCAACCCAGTTTGCAACTCATCAAAAGTAGTTGCAACACAACTGCAACAGCAACAAAAAAAGTTGCGATAGTAGTTGCGGCGCAACTGACCAGCACTGCATATTTGGTATTATGCCTTCAGACAGAAGAAAACAATTCCAATAACGAAATTTGGTGATGACAGTATCATGGTTTGACAATGTTCTTCTGCAGGAAGTGCAGGGAATATAGCAGTAATAGATGGTAAAATCGGCGCTGCCGCATGCTTAAAATACTCTGTAAGCAAATTTATTCCTCTCGTTTGAAAAGTTTCAATTTCATGAGAACTGTGTTTTTAACAAGATAATGATCCTATAAACATACCAATGCTCCTTTGTGCCTACGAAAAAATGGTAGGGATGTCACTCAATCGAATATAACAATGGATAGCCAAGTCAATCCCCAAACTTAAACCCGATAGAGAATCTGTGGAGTTATTTGAAAATTCAAATTCAATCGAGGTCTCCACCAAGCATCCCAGATCTGGAGAACACATACCAGACAGAATAAAATACCAATAAAAATTTACAAACCATTAATTGAGAACTAAAAGAATAGATTGATTGCAGCTGAAATGAATAATGACTACATATACTACAAAGTATTACATTATTATTTTGTGTTATTTTTTGTTGTTCTGTAGGAATACTCTTTTCACCCATTGAAATTGAAAAATATAGTTGAAATAAGTTATTTCAGATCTTTACTTGTTTACTATGCATATTTTCTTATGTAGCAGTATACAATCGTTATATATATATATTAACTTTTTTGATTTATTGAAAGTATGTTGAGATAAAATTTCTTGGGGTTCTGATATTTGTTATCCCTCACTGCTCTATGTACAGTCAACCTCGATAAGACGGACCTCGGTAATCTGGATATCGGATAAGACGGACGTCGTCTGGATATCCTTAGAAGGGCAGGCGAAGGAGAAGTGTCTGAAGATGATGTTAGGACGTGGTTAGATGACACGGAAGGTGATCCTGGCTTCCAGGTGGCTTCCTAGTAGTCCGTCTTATCGAGGGTTGACTGTAAGGGCGGGAGTTTAACTGAGTTGACAAAACTGTTTTCTTCTCTTGTATATACTTAAAAATTCATTTGGCATTGACCAAATTTGTATGAAAAATGAATCAACTTGTATTGAAAGTCTTGGATCATTTTTTACCTATTTATTCATGCTCATCTATTAACAGAAGTATTACGGTACTTTTGTATTCATAAGCGTCTTACAAACGTCTCTTTTGTTCAATCAGGATTGCTTCCTGCCCATATAAAAATAATCCACACACCTCATGTGAAGAGTCCTAGTTCAATTTTAAGTTGAATCCCAAATTAGCTCAAATTGTATCTGCTTAATTAATCAATTTGCGTTTTAATTCCTAAACATTGTGCGTACCGCTCGTAAATGTTTATGTTTGGTTTTTACACTCGTGGTACCAGACACCAAACACGATCCTCACAACAGTGCTAGCGGTGGACGCTTAAGGCAGGCGTGTATTTACTTTGTGAATTGTCGTACATGTACGACAATAACACAGCACGTTCAAGTTATAATTGCTATAGTGGTATGATATCCCAAGCCTCAAATTTTTTTTAGCTCCGAGCTAACCTTGAATATTTTCTCTCCATTGACTAAAAAATGAGTATCATTTTCCTTGTTGCATTTAGAATCAACGTCTGATGGAGTAAGGAGCGGTCAAGGTACCCAACAAGATAATAATACAGGAAGAAGTTACATCACGTATATTGAGATGCTGTACGGCACACCAAAACATGCGTAGCGATAGCGAGGTAGAGTTTTGAATATTTCTTTACCGGTGACGCTGGTGAGACTGGAGTAAAAAATTTTTCTTTGTCACTGGAACAGGAAGTCCAGGCGTAGCAGGGCTTCAGAAATACGTCGCTCGTTGAGACAATCAACTTTGTGGTCTCTCGACAATTATTGCTGTAAATTCTGGCGCAATATAAAACTCATAGATGATGCGTCGGTTGTCTGCTTCTTTGGAGCTGCAGCCCAATACTTTTCTTGCTACATGTGTGGTAAGAGATCTTGACTAGAGGAGATCTTGACAGGGAGTACTCAATTTATTTTCAATCATCCGTCTTAAGAAATCTTTCAGCTGGTCAGTATGCCGAGGCAGCTAGCCTGTTGATTGCTCCATTGCAAGGGGTGATTGAGTGCATTGTATACCTGTAAAAAACGCAGAGGATCCTCAATTTTCGTGAAGTGTATTTTTGAGAGTGCTCTACGTGGACCGATGCAGTTCGCCTACTGATTGGTAAAAGCGTTAGTGAAGGCTCGGCCTACGTTATATTAATGTGATTGAACCTCTTGTTCTATGTCCCGAAAACTTGTGATGCATGTACTACACTGATAATTCATTATCTGCCGCTGAAATTACGGGGCCTGTTTTTTCTATTTCTACGGAATGTAATTGGGTCATCATGAAAATGATCTATATGTTAAAGTAAAATTTTCTTTAAGACTTTAAATTTAATAGAATAAACATGCTGATCGCTGCTAGTGCTATTACCCTGGAATTTTTAATACATAAGTAAGAAATTTTATTTTGACTTTCGGAATTATTATATTTCCTATATCAATAAAACAATGAAAGAGACAATACAGACATGCAAATCACCCTCAAATTTTCAGAAGGGCAACTAGCTGTTAGTAATAAAATAGATAATGAGAGAATGTGTTCAATTATAAGAACCGAAGTTTATTTTCGTTACGAATGGTAAATAATTCACGATTTTAAGGAACATTGTATTAAAGGCTGAACTCAAAATGATAAAACTCATTCATTAACACAAAAGCGTTACAAGACGTAGCATGGCGTCTGACGGAATATTAATGCAGGTTTGATAAAATACCAGAGCAGAAGATTCTCTGTGAATGCTCAGAATTTTTCACATTTAAAGCATAATAAGCACAGCCTGTATGGATGATCCCTTAGTGCTAATTTATTAGAGTATTAGGGATTTTGAAATGCTGAGAGAAAGCTCGATTCCATGTTTTTTATCCTAATTTATTTTTTTGTACGAATACAACTGTTTTTACAGTACACCATAGATATAATTTCATTGCGATTCATGACCTCTCTATATTTACAGCACGTAACATCGGAATTCATTATTCATGAGCGTACGTGTTCTTTCATTGATTGTTTTTTCTCAAAATTTGTAACTATTTTTTCTTAACAGTAGGAACTATTTCGTGTACATTTCATTGTTGTAGAAAATTAGAAACCCGTCCTAGCTTCAAGTGTTATGAATGGATCATTGTTATTGCTCTCATATTTGGTGTCGTTAATTCAATGTGAAACTCAGTAAAATAATTTAGTCCTTTACATTCTGAGATACTTATATTGGATTTGAACCACTCATTTCAAAGGGAACATACTTCTTGGTAACTTTCTCAGTAACTAGCCGACGATTATTACTCCTGTGTAAAAATTATACTTTTTATAATTAATTTTTTCTTGTTATGCTGTGAATCGTACGAAACCATAAATAACTTAAAAGTTAACTACATTAATGTGTACATTGAATGCTCAGTGAATAAGTTCCAGTATTTTTTTAGTGGCCTTCCATGGAAAATGACTGAGTTCATGGTTCATCACGTCATAGCCAAATATATCCTCCCGTGAAGATGCATTTCATTTTCCACAAAAAGGAATGGCTAATATGATAAACATGCAAATGTTATCATTCAGAAATTATCAGTTTGCACTTATTTACTTCATGGATACCGGTTCTATCGCAGCAAAGTGTCGGTGAGGAATTTTTCAGGCTCTGATGAGAGCTAAAAAGTCTCTGAAATGAGAAATTTCAGGGTGGAAATTACTCTGTTCAAAAACTATTCAGTCAATGGCCTAAAGAATCTGCTAAATATTGTTCATTTTGGAAACATACTAAGTACTAGCTGAGAGTGGAATTAGCTGAGCAAAAGTGTTTCAGTCGTGATGCTTGATACAAATATTGACACAAAAGTCTTTCTGAATATGACGTATAAAAACCTCAGTATTACCTAAGATTGTGAAACCAAAAAAGAAAACTCTATAACACATTTGTTGAAAGAACAGTCCCCCTTGCATTTTCATGAAAATTAAATTTACACTGGTACCTCATCCTTCATAGATAGCATTTCTCTGCATGTATTTTGTTATTTTTTTAGTGCAAGATATTCATGGAACAATGGGGAGCCAGAGCTTTTTCTCTGCGGCTTGAGCAAAGCTCATTGATGCTCCAGTGGAAGCGGCCATAAAGTTTCCTTTGCTTCGTAAAATGTTTCCGTTGGGTTTTAGCAAAGTTTATATCAGTAGTTGCGGCGTTGGAGCGCCTCATACACTTCGGGTGATGTTGAAGTTACACTGCAGTTCGAAGAAATAGTCGCTCTCTGACATTCAAGTGTGGGAAACTCGAAGTGGAATTGAGTTTATTTCTTCCAGTGTTGTAGCTGTCAATGTTCTATTAAATAGTTACGAAGTGTGGAATGCTGAACTTTGAAACTCTCTAACAGAATTACCTAGTCATATTAGTCATCATTAATTCTGAAGTAACATCTAATATGAATTGTCTTAAAATAAATGATGATTGTTTCATTAGTAAAACAATTTTAATTGATGCGGTCTTTGTTTGCTGAATAACATTGTTCAAAATAAATTTAAAAACGATATGAGGTTTCTTCACAAAAATGGAAAATAAAATATTGATGTTAGTACAAAGTTGTTAGCTGTGAATGATTTGCATGAGTAAAATTTTCCTCAACAAATAATTTGAAACTCATTATTTATATCAAACTATTCTTTGAATGAAATTCATTGAGATATTCTCAACTGTACATAAAATCCGAATATTATTTAACTATAAATGACACATCTACTGAATAAGTACAGCAACAAAGAGATCTTGGTATTAAAATCACTAATAATCTCCAGTATGATAAAAAGTGAACTTTGAAATTTACCAAAAAATTAAACTTTCTTGTGAGAATTTGACCTTCGTTTTTTTTGTCGGCCTGAAAATCAACTTGATAGGCTTTATTGCAAACCTTTTGCTTCCAACGTAATACTAGTTTTTAAAAACTATTTCAATCGTTATTGAAGTTTTCTCACAGCAGGTACAAGTATCAAGTTAAGTGCAATGCAGTGATAGGTATGACAACATCATCATCTGGCTGAAACATTTCAAAGGAATTATGATCATATTGGTCAAATACAAACATGATGAGAAAAATTCACACAATATTTATGTAACAATTATTTAACCCCACGCGTTTTAGATGAGACGAACTTCGTTAAAAGTACACGGGGAAATTTCATCTGTTTCTTACAGGTCAAATTTTAGAATAATTCACGTTGCATTTTTATTGAAAATTGTGAGAACGGAAAAATGCACGACTGTGCAGTTTATAACTGTGTAATGCTTCAACTATTTGAGTGTGCGCTCTTATTGACACGTAAAATTTGATGGTACAATATAACAATTATTGTTTTAAAATTTACTTCTAGATCTCAATTCCATACATTTTAGCTTAAGATAGATATTTTAATCTTATAATCAATATAAGTGAAAGAATCTAAATTTTTCACAACGAGATACATGTATTCATAAACAAATTTTGAGTGAATTAGTTTAGTGAAATTAGCAAACGTACATGGTACTCACAGAGATTCTTGAACTTATTATTCAAGAAGCCCTCATCGAATTCAAATAACTATTTAAGCTCGAAAAACCAACCCTCATTTCCTACTGCTTGTGCACGTGTCAAATGTTTTTCAATGTTAGTAAATTCAATTTTGAGTTTCCCAATAACCAGACAATGCTGTTTCTTAATTTACGATACCATAACCTATGCCATTACACATGTATACTGTTGATACCTTTTTAGAGTGCAGACGCCGGCACAACAAGGCTCAAAATTCCACTCAAGAATCTCAAACAAAATCTGAATTTGAAAACTTCAAACTAGGATTTGATTCCTGATAAACATGGAAAAAGATAACGATTTAGGTTCTCCGTAAACATCCCAAGAAATCTGCAGCAGATTTTTTAGATCATCAAGTAACAGTTAGTAGTGGCAAAAATCAAGGGTGTGTTGCAATCTTTGCGTTAGGGACCATAATAGCTCAGCAATGAAATCTGAAATAGCTCTTTCACTTCTTTTCATGTACTTTTGATGACCATAAATATCGACATAAAAGCTAATGATGACTCCAAACGGCAAACGGACTATCCTAACCTGCATTATAGATGATAAAATGACAAGCACTGACACTGTTGCGTCTAGAACGACTGTCGATAGCGTTACTATATTTTTTCCATGTAAGACATGCTTGGACTATGTTTTGAAACATAAAGTTAACAAAATTTTGCCTGGGTAACACTAGTTGTGTGGGATTAATTTTCTCGGGCAAGATTTTAGTCTATACGTCAAAAATTAATTATGCTTTCCTTCTACGTATTTTACCTTAACCACGGGCTTTCACCAGAAAAAATGTTTTTTTTTCTGTGTTCGCTTCATATTGCAGACTTAGAATAGAATAAGGCAATAGGAACGAGCCGTTTGGCCCATTCTTGGTTCAATACCGAAGTCCCATGCCGTAACCATTGAAGCGTTCAAGGATCAGAGAAAACTAAATTATGTATGGTAGAAGATGACACAACCTGAGGCTTCCAGGCTCCGAGGTATTAAAAATTATCCGAATTGCAACACCAAACAATACCAAATAAAGTTTAAAAAATTGATTCTGCATGTGTAAAAAGTAGAGCCTGCGATTTTAAATTTAAAAGCATGTTTAAATTTATTCAGGTCAGAAAAGGTTGTGTTACAGCATTCGGACCAGTTTAACGTAAATGATTTACATTCACAAAAAAAAAATTAATTTTGTTCACCTATTTTTTCATCCTTATCCGAAGTGGTAAACAATTTACTACCAGCGTGCTGAAACACGTTACCTATACATCAGACATTCAAAAATTCATCCGGAATGCAAGACAACTAGCCAGTCTAAAGCTTTGCATAATTAAGTTTTTATTCCCAGAAATGCTGTTAGCTTGACAGCCGTAGAATAGACTGAAAAATAGCGAGAGTAACGAGCCGATTGGTCCATTTTTGAGTCACTACCCAAGTCCACACCATCTAACGTAATGGAATTAATCACGTAAGTGCACTTCAATCATTCTTTGATACTGTCGTACATCCTGTTATGTTATCCCCCCAAATCGAGGTTTGTTTGATAACTTTGTTTTCTCCTGACTTCGTGCTGGATGTCAGTTATCAGGTTTTGGGGTCGGGAGTTTTGTATCATTTTTACTTTGAGTAATCTTTTTCTTAGGTGGGCATCATTGCTATAAACTATCGCAATAACGATATCGGGTTATCGGTAATCAGATATTTTTTTCAGTCGTTATTGATTCATCTGTATCATCAATCACTGCTTCCAAACAAGTGATAATCGAAAACTCCTCTTTTCGTTCCAAGTTAGCCCAGGGGGGAGCCGCGCGTGATTCAGAGGCCGAAATAGGTAAGTCTGAGCAGGGAACTGAACGTATTCTGAAATGAGTTGGTGGTGGCCAGTCTTGATGTTTTCTGAAAACGTTCCCTCATTTTCAGTATCTCTCACCAGCTGTCTGACCAAAGGTCACGTGGTGTTGTTTCTGCGCGCTACCGATTTTCTACGTTCTTTGATGATTTTTCTCTCATATTCTCGTGTTTCTTCTGTCTTAATTTTTTGTATACGTGTATGTGAATGTATTTACCATTTGGTGCTGTTCTTTAATATTCGTTTATTAACGCTTTGAACAATTACAAAGATACACTCGTATTGTAAACTGATTATATTTTTTTTGTAAATATGCAGTGGAGTGTTGTTGTATTTTACAGTGTTGATTCTGTGACGGCGTCAGAAAACTGCTCACATCTGGCATAAGAGACTCATCGGAGTTATTAACTCTGAGCTCACCGAGGCTGAGCCTGAGTCATCCTGGTCATTCCTTGGCAAATGGATGAAATACTAGAAAATAGTTGATGGCAGCTACATCTTCCAGTGCTCGTCCTGCCTACCAACAACACTAACATGAAGGTGTACAAAGACGCCAAGGCCAAGGTTAACCTGAAAAGTCACTCGAACAGGATTCATCGTGACACGGCAAAGCGGGTTGGTGAAGCTTACAGGGCCAACGTTGGGAAAAAGTAATGCTCATGCTCATGTTCACGAAGGGGAACATGCTGCAGGACCTGGTCTAGACTGTGGCTGCGCAAATTCAGTCATTGTACCTAAAACAATACTTTTTATTCATCAAAAGATAGGATAACGATTGAATTTGAAGTTTTTATAATGTTCTTTTACGATTTTTAAAATTTTTGTACGGCATTTTATAAATTTTCTAGTATGATAACGTAAATAAAAATTTGAATTTATTGATGTTTCTATTCAAGATATCAATACCGCCATCGCTAGAGTATGAATTTTAATTTTAAATATTTATCAGTTATCATCATATCGGGCGATAAATTTATCTCCCTCATCCTTCTCAATCAAAATAACCCCACCCGCCTCCCTTCCAACGGGAATCCTTCTTCCTCTGATCTCAATATCGTCAACTCCCCCCATAGCCCTGAAAACCACATGGCCACCCCTCACTTGCCTAAATTCTGAACACCTCTTCATAGCAATTTCACTCACCACCGACCAACCCGCCCAACAACCTCCCCGCAGAACCTTCACCAACTTCCACAAATCAAACTGCGAAGCTTTCACCCTTCACAATAAAGAGATATTCTGGAATGTCGAATTACCCTACTCCTGCACCCAAGGGGAGGCTTTCATCTGTTTCACCCTTCAAACTGCTGCTCATCGTTCCATCCCCAGGAGCTGCAGGGAAAATTTCAACCCGAACCTTCCCTCCTCTGCTATCCCCCTCATCAGCCAACGAAACCTACTTTGCTCCTTCAATCCTCATGATCTCTCTATCCCTGACCTCAACATCACTTCTGCCATTTTAACTCATTCCTGCTATATCTCGATTGACAAAGTGGAGCTCCATAACCTGTAAAAAAAATTACAAATTCTGGACCCTCCTCAAATCCCTCTGCGACAAATCCAACATTCAACCCCCCAAACCAACCCATCACTTTCAGCAACCGAGTCACCAACTCTAACTCATCATAGCTCAATTCTTCTGCCGCCAATTCACAAATGTTTCTTACTTCCGGCGCAAAGATACTCCTGCAAGATCATTAGATCTATTCGTAAATTCTAACCCTAGACCGATCCTTCATTCCATTCACCAACGACCAAGCTAGGGATGCCATCAAAAAGTCCTGCACTTCCACTGCAGCCGGTCCGAACAACCTCACCATACTCCACATTCGCCATCCCCGCCCCTCAGGCAAAGGTGATCTCAGCAACACCTCTAACCTCTCCCTCTCACACGCCACTATTCCTTCCTTTTGGAAAACAGCCATTATCATCACTATCGCTGAACCTGGCAAACTCCCCTCACTTAGTTTTTTTTACCGCCCTATGTTACTCCTCAGCCCCGCCGTCAAAGTGCTGGAACATCTGCTCCTTCCTCACCTGACGGCACCCATACCTCTTTCTGAATCCAACACGCTTTCAGCCCCCTTCATTCCACCGCTTCCGCCCTATTTCCGTAAGTCACACAATAGCTGCATGTTTCAACCAGTAACCTGAATCTGAATCTGGATCTGAATCAGAATCTAAATCTGAATCCCTCCGTACAAGTGTCATGACGATAGACTTCTCCAGAGCTTTTGACACCGTCCCCCACTCTGAATTCATCTCCCAAATCTTCTCTTTCCCCTCAATCACCAAATAGTCCACTGGCTGATCTGCTACCTCAAGGACAGATCAGCCAAATGCTTAAAACCTCCAACTCTCTTCCTTCAGATCCGTCCAGGCATCCCCCAGGGTTTTGTCATATCCATGGCTCTCTTCAACTTACTCGTTTCGGACTATCCTTCCACTGCACCTCTCATCACCTCCTACTTAGACGAACTTTCAGGAATAGCCACAGAAGTTAAAATCCGCGATACCTCCGCCCTCCTCTCCGCCTACTCCTCTGACGTCACAACATGGGTACAGAACAAGGACCTGGCAGTATCAATGACCAAATCCCAATCCTCCCTCTTTACCCCGACACCCACCAATCCCGTACTAGCCCTAATGTCAGCTGGGAGGGGACTGCCGTAACACACTGTCGGTCCCCCAAGATCCTAGGAATTACCTTCGACCCCCACTTCACCTTCATCCGTCACATAAACATGGTTTGTGAGAGGACCTGCCATAGACAAAACACCCTCAAATCCCTCGCTGGTTTCTCCTGGGGCCAGCAAAAAGAAACCATTACTATCACGTATGAGGCCCTAATCAACTCAATAGTTACCTACGCAGCTCTCATCTGGTTTCCAAGCACTTCCCTTCATCCATAGCAAAACTTCAAGCAATTCAAAACACCACCCTTCGAATAGGCACTGGACCCCACAAAAAGGCTCTTGTCTCGCGCCTTCACAGGTAGATGTAGGTCCTTTCTGTAGGCGACTACCTGGCCCTCCTCTGCTCCCAGTACCTCCTCAGCTCTCTCCGCCCTCACCACCCCAACTACCTCACAGTTACTCAACCCTCCGGCCCATGCAGCATGAAACATGCCCTCCAATCCCGCTTCTACCCTCCATAGCTCATCTTTTATCTCCAGACAGGGACTGCCTTCCCTCCACCTACAGGCAATTCCAAAACTTCCTTCCACCTCAGCAGTTCAGCAGACCATTGCAACAGCGGACCCTGACTCCTCCAACTGTCCCCCCACACATTTCCGAACAAAAACGATGCCTTCCTAGATCCATCCGCACTCTCTTCTCCCAACTCCAATCGAGTCACAACAGAGCCCTAGACGCATACCAGGCCCGAATAGGAGCAGCACAGGACCCTACTTGCCCTGCCTACGGAACCGTGGATCAGACCACCAGCCACCTCTTCAGATGCCTCGTCCCCCCTACGCACCTTCTCCCTCTGGAGCCCTTACCTTGGTGTCAACGACAACCTTCCTCTCCAGTGTCCCTTCACTCTCAACCTATTTTCCTCCTCCTATTCGCCTTCCATGCGAGGCTCCCCCATACCCCGGAGTTCCACCCCGGATCATCTGCTGGGCAAACAACAACAACAACATGAATTTCTCGCCAGTCATCGATTATCGATACCCCCAATGATCTCACGTTATCGATTTATAGGTTACCGTGACATATTTTTTGGTATTACGCCAACCACTGATGTTTCTATTATTTTACTCTTGACGGTTGTCAAACTGATTGGGCGATAGTTACTGAGTCCTCATTTTTACCCTCTATAAAAATAGGAGTGGCGTTTACCTGCTTCCAACCCTCCCAAACTATTTTACTTTTGGACAATTGATTAAAGATGTTTTCAATAGGCTCCGTAACTACTTTAACTGTTTTTTTAGTATTTGGGGAGCAAAGCTGTCGGGTCCAGTAGATTTCTATGGGTGCGGAAGGTTGATCTATTCTTTTATGTCTTTTATTGCGAATATGCTGTCTGTCAGGAACTCCACAGGGCTCAAGGTGTAAGGATTTCAGTTAAGCCATCGCTATTGAACGCAGATCTAAAGTATGTATGAGATTTGAAATTTTAGCTTTGCTATTGTTTTTCGTTAGAATTAGCCACCAGGGACAATGAGTGGCCTTTTTTCTTTATTTGCATATCTTCCCTTTCGCCTAACGGCCCTAAAGGTGCAACTGTGTTTTTGAATTTGAGGTTCTGTTTGCTATCTTTCACTATTCTGTACTACTGTTGCATGATATTTATATGGTGCCTAATGCGATTTTTCTTTTTATATCATGTAGCATTTCTCGGCATTTTTATTCCTCATTAGTTCTTCTTGATCAAAACTACTGAACTGCTTTATTAATAGTTAGAAGTTTGCCCACTAGTAGTTTATGACGTTTTTTAATTAGGTCCTAGCGTTTAGGTCATTGACTTGGAATGTGAAGTCAGTCATAAGGTGATCACCGATCTTGTCCGAAACTTGTAATTAAATTATTCTGAGGTTAGGGACCGTTATGACTATGTCATGAATATAGTCCTGTCTAGAATTTTTATTTATTAGATCGAAAAGCTTCAATCTATGTGCTGGACTTAGTTGAGTAGTCCAGTTTATGCAGCGCAGATTGAAGTCTCCCACGATTTGTGCTTCAGGTAAAGTATTGAGGATGTTTTCAAGGTAACCACGGAGTTCATCTATAGTTGCTATACAGGTTGGGTTCCTAAAAACCGGTACAATTTGAATGTTTTTTTGCTGGGGATGGATGTTGAGATGCATATCTTTTTTTTTGTTCGTTGCTTAGTTTTCAATAGCGGTTAAAGTTTCTCTTTGATGTAAATAATGAAACTACACCCTCTATTATTGCGCGAAGACGAATTTTTACAATAAGACTTCCGCTGGGAGATGCCTTCTGTAAAGATCTAGCATGTTTCATTGATGGTTATGATGTCATATGATAGATTTTACGCAATGGCTTGTGTTTTGTGCATTTTTCGATTTGCTATTTTGTACGTTGGGAACTATTATATTCAAGTGCCCAATATTTTGATTTGTATTTTTGATTGCTGTTCGATCGTCTGAACTAGGTTTGTCGCTATCTTCATCGAACACCTTGGACATTTCGTTCTCGTTATTTACTTGCACGATTGGTCATTGAAGACTGTGCTTCATCCATATATATAGGTTGCATTCATTCTATTTCTTCTCCGGGGTCTGATAATACGTTTTCACTATAATTTTCACCAACATTGTTTCGAAACTGTTAAGAGTTGTGTGACTTTGCAAATATTTCTTACAGTACCACAGTTACGTGCCGTGAAATTAGAGTATGAGATCGTACGATGTGTGAACAAGAGTGTGTTATTGGGGAATTTTCAGTTTTCCTGCATTTTCGAGGAACGTCTAATTCCGTATTGAGAGGATTATGGAGGTCTGTATTTAGTTATGAATTTATCGCAGTTGCTGCTGCTTTGAATTTACTCTCTGCTCTGAATATTTTTAATTGGCTGCCAAATTTTGTAAATTGTAAACTTTATGTTATATAGTTTTTGGGGTGTCAGCCGTTTTGCAGTTGTGGCATCAAACTCATTAACAAAGTGAGTTATTATTCCTGAACGCTGAGCGTTTCTGAATCTTGGCTACAGTGTTGGCGTCAACATTCCTGTTTCAAGTTCCTTTTGAATTGTCGTTGAAGTGTTCTCTCAACAAGAAGCAACAATTTGTGTAATGCCGGAAATAGTCAGTAGACGTCCCAACCTAGCTTATCGAGCTCCACAAAAGCAGATGTGACTTTTTTTTGAAGAGATCGTGGCACCCATTGTTTTGTAACATCAGGTTTTTACAGACTACACTTTTTTCTGCACACATTTTGTTCACTGCTTCACCGATGAGTCAAACCTGACAATTTTTATTCGCGTCTTTCATTCACGGTAGAATGCTTGTTAAGTCCTTTCGGATTGATTTTGGACTTCGCAGATTATTGTTCTAAAATGCTTCATGAGTTCGCCTGGGGTCTAATTATCTGTTTCATGTGCCATCCAAAAGACTATAACTTTGTAAGCTGGTGTGTATAGGAGGTGATCTAATATGTTGACAGCTTCAATCACTCGTATCTCAGGACGACAGAGTACCTTGCATTCTACTAATCCTCACTTGAATTCCGTTTTCTGCCTATAATGGTGCTATATCCAATGAGAAATGTCCTTTTTTGTTTTTGTTGATAATCATTTTTTATTATTCGTTGCTCCTCTTGAATTTTGTTTTCGTTGTTCACAATTTTGTTCATATATTGAAAAGGTTTTGTATGCTTGACCAGTCATTTTAGCCTCTTGTTGTCTGTTCTTTCATATTTATCTTGGGAAAAAGCTGTATTCAGATCAGCAATGGGCAAAATTCTAGACAGAGTTTTGATTTCGTCTGTATCAAATGCATCTTTCGAAGAAATTTTCTTTGTTCAGTGTGGTCTTTATTTTCTCCCACCCGTCATGATGCTGACTTGTGCTTTTCTATAATAACATGTCTTCCCAATGGCTTGCACAGGAGCTTTGTTACTGCCTAATGATATGAGGTTTTCCATGTATTCTTTATTTGTAGTCGCTTGTGTTGCCCCTAATTATTGTTGTTGTGCTGACAGTTTCTCTCTGTTAGGCTATAGGTGAGAGCGCCAAGGGGAAATTATAATCTGATTATAAACAATGTGTGGCTGGTTTTCAATTTTATTAGGTTGAGGCTCGTTATCAACTCGTAGCTGCTTGTCACGGGGAGTCTTTGAAGCTATCACAGTGATTTTGTAACTAATTTGTTTTTATGCGGGCTGTAAGCAGTTCGGCTTATTTCTTGAATTTTACTCGATTAATTTTCAAGGAACGCAGACTATTCATGATTAGCATAGCAGAAGCAATATTCTTTCATATCGGTATCTCTCATACTAAAGAATTGAAGGTCTGTATCTTGCCTGATATTCCTTACTGCATTTCACCTTCGCTTTCAAAATTTTTTCCGTAATTTAGTTGGGCTTCATGCTCTGTTTCATGCCAAAATATTCGCTTCATCTGTTCAATCTCTATTTACAGAGTTAGTGTCACACTTAGCATCTAATCACAAAATTATTCAATTTGAAATTGTTGGTAGTAGGTATCAGAAATTGCTTCATTCGATTGATGTTAATATGTCATGAGGCTTATGAAATTATTCGGTCAATTAGAAACTATTCGATATCTATTCTTTAGGAAAATTTGAAAAAATCTAGTCATTAAAAAAAGTAAAGAACCATTTGACAAAAAATACCAGCATTTCACAAAAAATACGGACTAATAAGGTTCTTCAAACATATGAATCTCTTTTCAGTCTAGTACAAGGGTTTGATTCATATGTTACTCTAAAGGATAGGAGATTTGATCCTAAATCATAATTAAGCTGTTAAATATAAAATAAATTAGCACATTTAATGCAAGCATATTCAACATACCTCTATGAAGTTGTTTTTTCCTGTGTTAATGCAAAATATGAGCTTGGTAAAACTTTGTGAGTTCTTCAATTTTTGGTCTTATATTTCAGAGACAAACTCTCATTTCTTTATCAATGCATTGAAGAGTTCTTCTTTTTTCAGACTTTATTGTGGTGAGTTTGAAAAACCTAATACACATATATATGAAGTAGAAAATTGCAACAAAGCTGTTAAAGATTTCTTGGATATCGACACATGTTTTTCTTTGATGTTAAGCTAAAAAGCTTCAGGAGACAATTCTTCATGTTTGATCATCAATCCACGATCAGTGGACACTGCTGCCAGTTTTTCTTTTTCTGTCAGCGTTAAACTGGAATCCATGGCAGTTTCTATAAAAAGGTTTTTAATCCAGTCATATCGCGATGTTAATTGATGGAAAATAGTACCTTAAGTTTTCTTTTAAAGTTTGTAAATGTTCGACCATGATTGGCAGAATTTTAGTTGTGTGGGAATTACTTAGCAATGGAAACATTTCGAGACTGCCTTTGATTGCTGTACCTTTCTAAATCTGTAGCTTCTTCTGAAATGCTCTAATTTTGTCGTTGCATGTGAGGATAATTTGGTCTTTCCCTTGCATGCAAGTGTTCAAAATATTGAGAGACTGAAAAATTGATGCCAAAAATTGTAACTTTGTAATCCAAAATTCACATTGAAGAAGATTACGAAAATGCGACTATTTCATTTATTTAAAAAATGTGATAATTTCTTGCCGTAACTCGTGTACACAGGGAAGTACGTTGCCTCTTGACAGCCACCTCATCTCGGCGTGTAAAATTAGTCCTTTGTGTTGATAGTCCATATTGGTCCATATCTGTTCAAATAAGCGTTATTTAACTGTTGTTTTAATAAAGTTCACCATGTTAACAACTTGATCTAAGACCTCTCTTAAATCCTCCCCTAGCGTTTTTCACATCAAGGCCTCTCCCTGAACGAAACAATGAGTTACAATAACATTTTAGCTTCTTTCTTTGTTCATTTTTAAAATGTGTTTATTGTGAAAGTGTTTATTTTTAAAATGTTTACGAAGTGTACTGGGGAGCATTGATTCATTTGACATCTTCATTCCACAAACTAAACATAATGGCTTTGAATTATCAACATTTCCAGTCCAAGAAAAGCCAAGGCTTAAGTAACTCGCATCGTATTTTAGGGTCGGTGGTGATTTTGCTTTCTTAGTAGTAGAGTAGCTTCCCTTATACGATGTTTGTTTACTTTCTTGATTGCATTCATCAATTTCGTGCTTCTTAAGAAACTTATCCATTTTGATGTTTGAATTATTTTTGACAAAGGCATTTATGTCAATGGTAATTATTCTGGAATTTGTAAAAGGCACAATACGTTTACTCCTGATGGCACAGTTCACGAGACACAAGACACTCATTCAACAACGCCTGTTATGCAACACTGACGTCAGTGACGTGCTCACGTGTAGTTAAAAACTTAAACGTTATAAACACGTACGAGAACATACATATAATAGTTGTTCCAACCAGGTAGTAACAGTAATATCAATATTTAATAAACACAAATATATTAGTTCATTAAAACTGCCCAAAGTAGCATTAAGAACATAAAATATCGCAATAAATTTGCAAAATCGCAAATACATATGAAAATTCGCACGCCTTTGGAAAATGTAGCAATTATCGAGATAAATCTCACGCTCTGGCAACCATAGTGTCACTTAACTCATTTTCATGGATGCCAATGAGGATTTTAGCAAAGCGTTAATTTGAAATTTTAAATGATCCATAATTCAAGTTCTGGTCTGCAAATTTGTATGCATTTAAACTTCCATGTTCAAATGCATACAAAATTTGCAGACCAGAAGCTATTAAAAAGAAAAAAGTTATAATATAAGCAGGCAACGAAAAAAGCAATATTTGCAAAAAATGGTACACCATAGTAATTTTGTATACATTTACCTTTTACGTCTGGATCCCGTAGATTTTCAGGATAGATATGAGGCGCGGGGTACACTTGAAAAGGCTCTAGGGCGCACAGTTTGCAAACCACTGCTATAGAGGATCAACCGTGAAAAGCTCAACAAGAAAGGAGGGGCTAGGAAGCATGAGGACGTGGTTTGAACAACCAAAAGATTATAGAAGTGGATATTGGAAACCTACGGGGTTTTAAAAAGTTCAGAGACAGGAAGTGAACGCAATGCAAGGGATCAAAAAGGCGACCGCAATCAGCGACGGTGGTGGTCGACTTCAAGGGCCTACAAAACGTCAAAGACGAAAAATCTTCTCCAGGTGAAGGTCAGAAAACATTTGAAATAGAAACACAGAAACAACATGTCATAAAACTGTATAGCGTGGGAAGACATATCTCTCGAGGCATATACTTATGGAGGATTTTCTGATCCTTGTGGGGTGGGAGGTGCCTTGAATTTTGGAAGAAGTTCTTGGAAAAGTTCTGTGAAGAAGTTTGTGCCTATTTGGGAGAAGTTCTTGTCAACAAGGGAGTTTGAAGTTGTTTGAAAATTTATGAGCAATTTGAAATCAATTTCTACCGTCAACTTGGAATCAACAGTCTCGCTCATTACCTCGTATAATCAACGACATTGGCAACGTGGAAATATCGATTCGAACATTCCAAACCATCGGCGTCCTTTAAACCAGTGGAGAGTTAGAGAGCCATCACGCTTGAAGAGTTGACTGTCCCAGGAGCCCAGGCCGGCTGCGAGCAGGCTAAGTACAGTAGATTCACTACCATGAGGTGCAGAAACAGTGCGAAGTAGAGTGGGTTTAGAGAATGTGTTAGAGTGAGTAATGTGCCATTCAGTGTGCGATCAAAATTAGGTGGTTATATCAGTGATATTAGGCGAAAGGATTACATTGATTTTTGATATATTTACGTGACATATACGTATATTGTTGATGCAAACAGTGATAAACTAATTTGTTACAATTGTTCCCTTCTTACATTGGCCTTACTCTTATTGATGACATTGGCTTCCAATTTTCAGTGTGTTTACATATTTTACATAGAAAATATTCGTCTTAGGAGACCATTAAATTTAATTAATTCAGGCATATAATACATATAGATAGAAAGGTCGTATCGCCACAACTGTAAGAAAATATCCCAGGTGCTGGATTGACTCAATATATTTTTAACTGAGGAGATTGTAGTAATAGCTGAAGGGTGATTTCAGTGATTGATACACTTTCGGACTGCAATCACGCGCAGTTTTAATGTTGGTAAGCATTGAGTATTGTTAAGTATTTTATTCGAACATGCAAAATGTATTGCTCTTTTTTCCAATGCAATTTGTTATCAGTCCGTGCTATATGTGAGGCTGTTTAGTCTGTTGAACTACTATCTTAAAGCTTAGTCTAGCATTTGAGCTGCAAGAGACATGTTTTGAAAGCGAGGAAGAGGTGAGGGAGGGAAAGGGCGAGAATATAAACTGGCCACAGCCTCTAGGGCTGCCGCAGAGAGCTTTAGGACGCCTAGAAGCGTCTGATCACGAATGAAACTAGATGCTTCGAACGCTGCTTGCTATCACGAATTTGAACTCAAAATTTTCTTGCGTCCAAAACTTTTGCTCGCTTCAATTCATGGATTGGTTGCATAATACATTCAAGTAAACTTGGATCAATTTGTACGTGTCGTAGAAATTTTCTTATCTCACATTCACACTTACATAGTTTGATCACGACAGTCGCATGCGTGTCTTCACAAATGGGGTCAACATGGTACTGGTATAAGTATAAACAACATGTTACATTGTTAGTTGCTACTTGTTTTGAGCTACCCTTGTTGCCAATCAAGTCTATACAAAAATGCTCCTGTTGCAATACTCGTTCAGAAATTCTAAACAGTTTGAAAGCCCATGTACTTCGTGTAAATTCACTGGGCTGTCATTCACGTATATGATAGAATCATTGGGGTCTAAGGTTCTCAATAATCAAGAGCTTGACTATTAACGCATGTAAGTGAGAATCTCATTACTTGTGCATAATGCACTAGTATTAATTTTAACCGGTAACCTTTTGATGTATCATTATCTCCATGCATATTATTTAGAAGTATCAATACATATTTCTAGTCACAACGAGGTCTAGAACTGGCAGGACTGTAGAAAAGGAAAGTTAGGAGTTCGATAGAAGGCCTGAAATTTCTCACGTTGTCTATAATTGTGTAGAAGTCATCATAAGTAAGAGTAGGTACATATTGTATGTTTGCTTAGGTTAATATGAGACTCCAAGTGTACACATCACTTAAACTTGGACTCTATTAGCATTAAAAAAGTAAACTTAGTTCAGAATTGATTTTAGGTGACACGAATTTTTGAGTTTAATTTGGTATTTTTAGCAACTAAGTCGGAGAAACGACGGTCAGTTGTGTTTCATACTTTTATGTTCACGACGCTCAGATAAATGCTGGCGTCAGAATCCTCTGACAGAAGACTCTTCTAACGAGAAAACTAAAGGGCCACTTTTTCATTTTTGAGCGATTAAAAAGCGCAAATTTGCAAAAAAAATCAAACTTGGCAAAAGAGATTTTAAAGCTTAGTGTACACTGCATTTTAAGCCTAGTATCTCAAAATTCAGAATCTTCCTGACTTGGGCACAAAGCATATATTTTCATTTGAATAGGCTTCTTTTCGGGTACTCTTTTTCCCCATAGAAATTAAAATCAAAATGACTGTTGCGCTCATTTTTATCTCTACTGAAAGCTGATCGCTTGTTTTACCAAATAGTAGTCTTAAATATCGTTTTTTATTTCTTTTTAATGATGTACCTTATTATTTACTATTGCTCACTAAATGTGATCAGAAAATTCTACTCATAAATTCCAGTAATCAAATTGAACAACTTATACACTGATAAAAGTAGGAAATTATTTTCTTCCTATACCTGGGAACTATCTAAGATAAATGTATGTCATATAAAAAACGGACAATATATAATTTATTAATTCCGTGACGAGCCAAGACAGATGCTTCACTATTCAGCGGCTTTCAATCTGCATTAATTATTCAATAAGTATTTTAAATCCACAGTCGAATCACTGAATAATATTCGTGAATGAATCTTCTCCTCAAACATTCTTTCATCAATATTGCATTTTGAATATTGCATGTAACATCAGAGTGAAAAATGTAGCTTGTAAAAACACAGCCCTAGATCATTGAAAAATTTCATAAAAATCTCCATATACACATTAAACTAATCTCAGGCTTCAACAATAACTTAGGAACTTAAAGTAAACCTTTTTTATAACTCCTATGAGTAGAATAGGGAGAGCTTAAGTAAAAACATACTATCTAGCCACAAAATTGAATACAATAGATATGAACCCATCTCATGATGAAACACAAACTTCAGAGATCACTCGCAAGCAAGGAAATTACAAAAATAAACCACCCAAGATGCTTGATTAACCAAAGGAACGCGGCACAGGGGAACATACGGAAGTTGACAATACTGATCATAATTTGGGACAACTCATAATATAGGTTGGCAATGTGCAAAGTCTCACTGAAAATGCAAAAAATACAATCCATTGCGTCAATGTTGCCGTACAACATCATAGCTGTTAATAAAACATGATTAAACCTAAACGAAAAAATCTCCTAGCGAAAGTCTTATTGAAAGGATATGCTTATCACAATGTTGATAAACCATTGTAGAGCAACAGAGGTGATGATTCCCTTATCTACACCAAAGAAATACTGCAACCATAACTCAAATCTGAACAAGTTACAGAAAAAAAAGAAAATACTACATCATACCATTCTACTGCATCCAAGACTAAACCATCAAAATTTACTCGAGGACAGGAACCCAACCTGTACAGCAATTGACGATGGCCAATTCAATGGTTACCTTGATAATGTTTTCAATGCTATTTACGAAACACTAATCACATAAGATTTTAATTTACCCTACATAAATTGGAGTATTTTCTCGTCAAAGTCGAACACCCAGTTCAAAGCTTATTGATCTGATAAGTACAAATACCTAAAAGCAGCATATCAACGAGCCCACCAGACGAAACAATATTCTTAACCACGTCATGCCGACCCTTGGCCTCAGAATAATTGGGTTATAAGTTACGGGCATGATCGGTGATCACCATACGATAGACTTCGCGCTTGAAGTACACGACCCTAACACAAGGACTCAACAAAAACACGTCCCCGATTACAAAAGGGCAAATTCCGAACTAATGAAAGAAGAACTTGGCTTCATTAACTACGAAGTACTGATGAGGAACAAAAAAGCGGGGGAATGCTTCATGACACTCGATGAAAAAATTACAACTGCCACAGAGCACCATATCCCTACAGAGCGAATGAGGCCAATGAATAACCCTCTTTCATTTTTAAAAGAAATGAACCGCCTCATAAATAGAGACAGTCATGCGGAAGACTTGAACGATACTAAAGAGAAACTTATCGTCAAGAACATATTCGTACCTGCAGGACGGTTAAGGGAACGATAAAATTTACAGAGCAAAATAAAGTAATTGCAGTTGCAGCACAAGCCGAATCTAACCCGAAAAGTTCATAGAAATATACAAACGACAGACGGCTCAAAAGAGACCTATTGGACCATTGATCGAAACTGAGGGCTCAACTCAAACGGACAGCAGAAACAAAGCCAAAATTCTTAATACATACTTTACTTCTGCGTTCACTCGCAAAGAATTAACTGAAACCCCGCAACCTCATGCTTTACATAAATCTGCAGGAAATCCTGTCAGAAGGCGTACATACGGTATAATAGGAAAAAAACAGCTCAGTATTGTAAGCCATAAGTCAACCCAACCCGACAGCCTTGCTACCCGGATACTCACAGAAACAGAAGTAATCAGCGAGCCCTTAGCAAACATCTTCACTCGATCGCCTAAAACTGGGATAGTTCCAGAGGATTGAAATCAGGCAAATGTCACTTCTACATATTTTCATAAAACGGAGAACAAACAAACACCTCATAATTATCGTCCAATAAGTCCAACATCTGTTATTAGTAAAACAATAGAACGACTACTAAAATTCCGTAAAACACATCACCTTAATGATCAAAATCTCATTACTGACACCGAACACGGATTCAGGGAAAAACATAGCTGCCTCACAAGCTCCTTAACTTTTTTAGAGGAGACGACAGCACAAAAGCCGTAGATCTTGTATATTTAGACTTTCACAAAACCTTCGGCAAGGTTCCCCACGAAAGACTCATAGCCAGAGTGGAAGCGCATGGAATACGAGGCAACTACTTCCGATGGATACGAGTCTAGCTGACTGATTGCACTCAACGAGTGATGAATCATGATCAGGCCAGTGATTTAACGCTTGTAACATCAAGAGTCCCTTAAGGGAATGTTTTTATCCGCTCTTCTTCATCATCTACATTAATGACCTTGATATCTGAACAATCAGTAAAATCAACAAATTCGCCGACGACACGGAACTCTTTCACAAAGCATTCACCGAAAGGAACAGAGTAACTATCCAATCAAACCTCAACCGTCTTCTACAATGAACCGAAATCTGGTATATGAGCTTGAACATTGATCAATGTTCAGTAATGCACATTAGTGCAAATAACCAGCACTTCCAACACACGATGAAAAACATTCCCATTCAGTAGTCCAGTAACAAAGAGATCTAGGTGTCATTGCCTGAAAATCAAACATGACAAACAACTTGAAAAAAGCATCAGAAATGCGAGAAGGTTTCTTGGTTGTATGGCACGAAACTTTGAATATGAGTCAAGTAACGTATTATTACCGCTGTATAAGGCGCTAGTCCCATCACATCTAGAATATTCAATGCAACTGTGCTCTTCTACCTTACGAAGAGATGCTAACAAAATTGAAAAAACTCAGAGTAAGGTAAAGAAAATGATTCCAGAACTTCACAAAGTCATTTACGAAAAACGTCTTCAACAGCTTGAACTTATGTATCTTCCTAGTACAAAGAAGACTGTGAGAACAACTTATTGAGGCACATAAGTATCATAACAGCCCTAACGATGTTACCCTGGAAGGGCTTTTTGAAAGAAACAGTGAAGTACGAACCAGAAACAACGACCAAAACTAATATTGAGAAACTTGAAGATATCCCAAACTATGAACTTCTTTCCCGTTGAAATTTTGCTACTTGGAACCAGCTGCCCGAAAACATCGTTTCTGCTGACACTGTGAACGCATTCAAAAATCGTGTCGAAAAATATTTTATTTCGTACTAATTCTATGTTCCTAACTCCCTGGGACTGTGTATGCTTGAGTGAAGTGCGTGTACCTGACTGAATTGACTTATGTGGTTGATGTGTACGTGCATGATTAATGCCTTTACATTAGACGGCATGAGTCTTAGGTATCAACCGAAGACTGGACGAAACAGCTCGTTTTTATTGCCTTATTCTATTTTATTCTATTCTAGCAAACAATAAAATTATAATTTTATCTGAATCAGTAAAGGCATTCGTTACAGTACACGAATAATGACAAAACAATAGACATGCATTACTAAAGAAGCGTTAAGATTCAGGGAGTGGAATTCTTAATATCTAAATTAGTATTCATTTGAAAAGAGGCCTGTAAAAAGGTAAATGTAACGGTTCAAAACGTCTTGTATAGTTTCAATCAAATTTATTAACAAAACTTCAATAATGGGTGTGTTAAATAGAAATTAACGGAAAAATATAATTGTTTCTTCTTTGATGCTGCATCAGCATTTGCACTAGCTGCATCTTTTAAAAAATTATATTTTTTTTTAAGTTGAATCTTTTCTTGAACTTCTCAACCCATCTTATGCTAGTGCGGAAATTACTTTCTTTATACTGTTCAAATTAAACGGTTTTAAAATGAACAAAACCTTAGAGCAAATTAAATTTGTGTACAGTGGAGTGCTACGAGTATTGTCTCGTTAGCTGCTAATCGATGCGTCTAAGACTTTCAGTAATTCAGGTGAGAGAATTACATGACCGTGTTATTTTTTCAGTGGCTCTTCTTGGAAAAGTGTGAACGCATTTGCTCATTTGCTTTCCATTTATTTTAATTTATTGAAATGTAGCTTCTGATATATTTAGAAAATAACAAATTCCTTCAACAATTTCGCAATTTGCAATTTTGTTACGAATGTCTCTGATTCGGGGACATACTTATTTTTCATTCTTTTTTGCCATACTTTTCTATGTTCTGCCACTTACGTTAGTGTTCATATAAAATTTATTTAGTTTAGGTGACATTATAGAAAAATAGGAACAAATCACATTAACTTTATACATGTATGATGCATTTTCACACCAAATGGTGCATTATATCTGGTATGTAAATCTTTACAGATAGACCTCATCCTTGAATTTTTTCGTAATATTCGAGACCATGTTAAAAAAAGTGATTCATTCTATTCTAGATAGGTGTAAACAAAACTGTTCGTTAAGGGGGTTATCTACGTGGCATTGTTTCTCTGATGTCAAAAACATCTTCATTAAAACAAGAATGTGAAAAACTGCTCGATTTCTGCTGTTCATCATGTTATAGAGAAACAAAATGGAGTCATAGAAACCGGAATACAAGCAAGAATACTTTCAAGAATTACACACTAGGATGCCGACAACTTTAGTGCCTAATTCTGAAAACTAAAGACTTTAAATCTAATTCTATTTTACATAAAAAATTAATAAACGCGTTCTTGCTTCACATCTTTTCATGGGAAGGTATTAGATATCTGCAAATGTAAACATGAGTATTTCAAAGTTGACATGAAAAACTCATACATATAAAATATTAATCAACAATGACCGATAGGTAGGAACCTGGAAAAATGTAAGGTATTTAACAGTTCCCGTGGAAAATTCGCGGTTTAGATTTGACTAATTTAAAATTATTCTACAGACGAATGTATTAAAGACTTCCGACGAATTATTGTGTTATAAATGGATTTTTTCACTAACACAGGGTGTCTCAAA
>VCRD01001293.1:116320-134009 GCA_006783055.1 Trinorchestia longiramus
TGAATATTTTTCATGAATATAAACAGAACTTTTATTGTGTACCGTATTTACTGATAACATGGCTGTGTAAGAGAAGAAAGGTAATAGCAGAAAAAATTGAGTATTTTATAGTTATCGGACGCCTTTGATATCCATAATACAATGCATGTAATACATGCATACCCGTTCTGATTTCAGTTCAATAATTTTTTTCAGTAATAGATAGGCAGTAATGGGACGGACACACACAGATACAGAAAGAGATGGAGAATCATCGTCTATTATGTATTTAGATAACTGTTACCGAAGTCCTTTAGTTTTTGTCAGTTAGTCTGGAGACATATGTATATGGTGAAATGAAATTCGGCTTTACCAGAAATACGGATTTATCGAACAAAGAACTCCCCATTATTACAGTCTGCAACACATGGAACACACATTAACAGCTCCCATGAAGGTCCTAACTAAATACCTCTCCAGCACCAACATGCATATTTCTAATTCATAAATAATATTAATATAACAAATATCACTACCTATACACACTACAACCTGATGACCAACACACTCACGAACCTCCTCTTACGACGGCTGGCTATACATATAGTCTAGTCACTAGCAGTTGTTCACTCTAGTGAACAACTGGTGCTGCCGGGAATTTGGCGACCAAAAGCCCTATCTGAGATCTGTCTACTAAAGTCTTCTAAATACTACATATTGTCCCTCATTGCATTGCAGGATCTAATAGATTAAAGTTACTCAATTAAGCAATAAGCTTGAAAATCTATTTCTTATATTTACCATAGAGCAGAAAAATGATAAAATCATGTAGTCTGCACAGCTTTGTTCAAACGTTTTCATCAATAAATCACCGAGTCAGAATGATGTACAAAATACCGCAAATGTTCTGTGAAAAAAGGTTGTTCATAAAGTTTCTTTTCAATTTAATAAATTCATTACGAGCAAATAAAACATATATATGTTGATAGCCTTGCACAATGGTATTTGAGAATCTGAACTTGGATTTACGTTGTTTAAAACACCTTTATACGTACACAGTTGTTTCACAAAGCACATGAAGACGGTACTCGATTGCTTACCATTTGTTCTGTCGCCTGCTTCTTTGTTCGATACACGCTGATTTTAATAGCACACGGAAAGAATTGAAGAAGAGAGATATCCGATGAACAAAGTGGTTAAGAAATTCGGGCATCCTGTTGAATACACTGGTATGAAAATGTTTCCGATCCCTTTATCCAACACTGTACGTGTGTGGGAACAGCTTTGTTCCATTCATTCCGCATTTGATACTGTCTCTTAGTTGTATTCATTTATTGCTTTTATTCCTACTTTAATTGTATTCAGTCCTAGGTTACATCTTTTAAGTGTAAATTTGTCAACTTTGATAGTACCGACTATGCAATCGTCCGCAATCACTTTTGAACCATTCAACATCGTGGAAGCTATTCGTTCCTTCTTGTTATGAACGCAAGATCTACAGATCCAAGTGAGCTGTATGTGGTAATTCATTAATTTCTAGAATAATAGTGGGATTTGATTTTATCAAACCTCTCTATTTGAGAATTACGTGAAAACTATGAATTGAAAAACGAGACTGCTCAAGCGTTAGTTTTCACTTGTGAAATGGTAGCGTTGAGTTCACTTACTTCGTTTCTTCAATTGTTTGTTCCTAGGTAAAATGTACATAGATTGCAATTGTTTGATTCATTATCTGTTCATTGCTTTGCACCGTCATGACATCCAACATGATGGCTGACGCACTCACACTTGTAACCTAGCTGTAAGAATTGCTCTTTGCCATAGGTGCACCGATGGACCAACTCTGGTGTCTGTACCAGATATCCTTCGGAGTTTCGCTGTCTCAATTAAACCACCAGCCAGGACTCGATGAAATTCTGCAACTGCTGTTGTTTGGAACTCTCCAGTCTAGACTTGAGTTACGAAAGTTTAACTGTATGGTTCTCCACGTGCTCCAGCCGCCAACATCAAGTCTTTCTTTCGGGTTTACGAAAACAATTTGATGAGTAGTTAGTGCTATTGATGGAGTTATTTTGTTGGTAATAAATTTAGAAACTAATGGTGATATTACTCCCCCTTGTCATTCGCATTTTCGGCCACTCCCCTTACAGTCGCTGTCTCCATAAATTTCTTAGAGCCATGCATGAATAGACGGATAAAGAGATGAATTGCGTATAGAAATAACTTCAATTCTACAGATAATTTTATTTCAAGAAGTTACTAATATATTTTCTGAATATTCATAAATGGTTCATGAATATTTAGCACGCGACAGTAAACTGTAGTGCTAATTTGACATTAACGTATTACCACCTAAATTATTGAGGACACTCTCATACTCGTATTTATTGAAAAAATAACACTGCGAATGTTAATTTAGCTGGCTTTCAAGCCAGATTACATAATTATCAGATATTCTGAAACATTATTATTTTTAGAGAATGTGCACTTTGAGCTTCCACCACAACTTTTACCTATCTTTGAAACTTTCCGATAATTTCCATCATATTCAAATTGTACTGCCCTTTCAAACATGTTATATTCACACCTTACAGCACTTTTGCATGACTATAAGAACCATTTTATACCAGTAGGCATGCAGTTGTAGTAGTCCAAATCATAAGAATTCAGGCTTGGCTATTACCATATTATTATCTTTCCACTGGTGCATTCATCGGCTTTTCGACGTCTGGTATAGGTCTGAGTCCAAGATCAGCATTCATTAGGATCAGCCTTCACAATGGACACCTCAGTAAATATCACTCACCAACAATGTGATACACATGTCAGTATTGATTATTTGTCCTCAGGAAACGAAGAAAACAGAGGTCTCTTTTTATCTATCAACTGGTACAACAACTATCATGCATTTTGGTTGCCAAGTTACAAATGTTTTTTCTCATTGTCTACTCAGTACACTTGTGATACAATTACATTTTTTTCACACAGACACGTAGTGTCTTGCTGAATTCAGTCTGGAAATCAGTCAATTTTTAACTCATTTTCTTTTAAGATACTCATGCGCACGTTGTACCCATTGGTGTTATAAATTGCTTCTTAGTGCCTCACGGAAGTTTAAAAACTTTGGAGGAATAATATCACAGTCTTTCCACCATTCACCCATCAAAACATTTGCATCATAAATTTCAGTTTAATTTGCGTTGTACACTTATTTGCAGCTAGTGTGAGACTTTCCGGTTGAAGCTCTTTATAAACACACTCTATTATGTTAAGGTTAAAACACAAAATACATAACAAATTTTCTATGAAGTCTAGTTATTTAGGACTTGATTCAAAACTTTTAACTTATTGGTGTACTCAAGAATAACAAGTATAAATGAATAGTGCTAAGCCTGAGAACCTGTAAATAATTTAATATTTAAATTCAGAACAATTGTTCCAGTGTATTTCGATGCAATAACTCAAACCTGCTTCTTTTCAGTGATCAAATAAAAATTGGACCATACTAACTTCTATTTCATTATTATTATAATTTGGAAACTTTCGACCAAACAACTTTGTCAGTTATTGGGGTCTTTAAATGTCTGAATGAGAACTGATCTGCACGTTATCTTTGGTATTTTTGTGAAAAGAAAATACACTGAATTGATTACTTGAAGACAGCTCAGTTTATTCAGTCCGGTTTGCTTCATGTTTTGAATAAATTACTAATTAACATTAGTGTTGGTTATACGAATGAATTATTGTTATTATAATTCTTCTGCACTTTGCAAATTTTCTATTGCAAAATTTTGCACAGAACGAAGCTGAAAAACATTTACTTGTGTTTTAGGGAGTCTGGCTACGGTGTTGCAGGGTGCAGTCGGAACGCAATGTTTATTATGACAGTTTTTATTCGAAGCTAACTCCTGGGGACTAAAATTGTGAACTTTTTTGCTTTCTCAAGAGCCAACGACACGCAGTATATATTTGGTTTGCTTCTGTGTCAGAATGCAAAAAACTCTACGGTTGACAATTTTTTATCTGTGGGGAAACACAGTGATACAGAGTACATGAGTCATCAGAAACCTTTAGCTCTACTTTTCCACAAGATCTGTATGTATATAACTGCATTTACACTCACGACTCAAAAAATGTAGCTTCATTTTTGAGTCGTAGGAGCTTCGAAGAAACATCTTGTACTAGATTTTTTAACACTGTGAAACACATTTGTGATCATAATTAGTTTTATTTCGTGCTTTATGATAATGAGTGGCCTATAAACACAGATGGAACATTATTATGTTTTATATTTATTCCGTCACTTTGAATCCTAGTGATCAAGTATGCGTTTCCAGTAATTTAGTTTCACAAACAAGAATTCGAAACTAATTTGTGATTTTAAAACTTCCTATAAAAACAGGAGTCTGATATCAAACATTGCATTGTAGCTATTCTACAATATTAACAGCCAGAAATCTGAGAGAACATAATGAAAAAACTTCTCTCTCTCTCTGTAGGCTCGTCTCATATAAGTGCTACTTTCTTCATTTAAAAGAAAAATCTTAAAAAAATAATAATCAAGGTTTCCCTTTTTTTTCGAACGTTATCAAAAGCCAAAAATAATGGATCGTTTTGCATGCAAATTTTCAGGCTGGGTGACCAAATAATGTGCAGTTATGTAGGCACGCACCTGATAAACAAACAGGACAGAATCAAATAAGTGAAATTTCTATTGAACGTTAATTGAAAAAATTGTCATCTACATTTAATCCCGGTATTGACAACTGTATATATATACCGGTAAAATATTGTAAAATGAAATATCAACATTTTTGAAATTTTATTGGAATTGTATCATGGAAAAAATTCTGTACGAATGACGATTTGTACTTTATATAATTCAAATACTGTATAGATAAACAAAAATCTAGAGTTTGAACAATCGTTTAATTTTTTCACATGATTAATCGCATATACTCGTCCTTTCCATATCGTCTCAATTTTTTCTTTCATGATAAGTCATAAAAAATCATTTTCGTTATCTAGCATTGTGATCACACACTTGAGCTGTAATTTTTGCAGAGTAGTTTTGATACTGCTGCAAAGCTGATGCTTTTAAAGGCTGATGAACTCACTTGACAGGGATCAGCAGATCCGTGATCTCACTAAAAAACTTGGTAAAAACAACCGTTGCTACTAGTTTTTATAAATTTGTGAATTTTAGTGTAGTTCATTTTCAGTTATCTAACTTTTATTTGTAAATGGGTGTCATCAGTTTGAAACAGCTGATAATTTTGATTGCAATTTAATGAAGTTGGTTTCGCAGCCTTATAGAACTGTAGACCCCAACTTTTTCTGATCCAGTACCACTTGAAGGTCCCATATCATCGCCGCGTACGACCTGGTTCCTGAAAAAAGGATTTCGATCCGATATCAATTTCTTCATAATTAGAACATATAAATAAACCACCAACACAAAATATAAAAAAATCACATTTTGATGTGAGGACTGTAGTTGCTTCTATGTCACAAACTGGTCGGTGTGTGACATATGTTTACTTTTAGCACATCGAAAATCATGCCTGACCGCAGCAAGACTTTTCCTGCTCTTTAACTTGATATTCATCATGTCTGAAAACCCTTGATCGTACTACCACGTCAGGGGGAAAAGCAGTAGGTAGGAAGTGGAGTGATGGGTTACGGTTGGGTATGAAGAGGTCATGCTCTTCCACAAGTTTATAAGACGCCATTCCTTGTGGTTCGCTTTTGCTAACTCATCAGACTGGATATCTATGAGCACTTCTTTTCCCCAGTTCGGACAGGCAGATCGGCTGGATGAACGGAGAACTATTTAGTAATGTAGCCACAACATGTCACATCCGGGAAGTAATGATTCAATCCAGTCTTGAGCAGTAGAAGGTGATGGACGATTTTGTTGGAAAATTTATCATTAGGATCGGTCTCAAGCGTAGTCAGGAGTTTGAATATTTGCTACCCGTGTTTGCTCCCCACGTTATTCTTTCAGAAGTCCAATATGCTGAAAAAAGCTTCCATTTTCAATATGAACTTTGTAACAGTGCAGTTGAGTCGTTGAAACTACAGTTTTACTTGATTCAGCTAGTGAAATGTACGGTAAGGGAGACAAGTGTGGTCAAATCGGAATTTTAACTGAGAATTTTAAACAACCGAGTACCCCGGGCTCTTGTTTAGAAAAAATACACAATTTCGTCAATTTTGTTAAAGCATTACAACAACTTTGACTTTGGAGGGAACATCTAGGTGCAAAAAAAATCTGGATATGAAACAGTGGACAAAGTTAGAATTTGGTAACTCAGTCTTCACATGTGCCTGAAACCTTCATTTTTGATCAATCATACAGTATATGAAGCTGCAACTGCCGACGAAGTCGTGCAAATTTTTCCTATCCTGTTCATTCTGTTTGAATGAGTTGTGCAAAAAGACGTAAATATAAAATTCCCATATTTGCACTGAACAGCTCCTGAATCAGCATTAACACAGTTTTCACTGCATTAATCGGTGTGAAACGAACGTGGGTAAGGGGTTGAGAGCAGTTAGTGACGTGTGTCGATTTATCGAGTTGAATGCCAAACCTGAACTTTAAGACTCCCAGTCCTGCAACCGCTTGGTCAGCAATGTCCCCCAAAAATTCCTCAAAACGGTACTGTGCAATATTGTTAGAGAGGGACAAACTTTCCAACTTTGCATTTACCACTTCCTCAATCACTTACTTAAGCAAGGTCTTAAGAATAAAATAATTAGAATGTGGGAACAGGAAAGAGCAGTTTGGTATATTCTTGGCTGCAATCCAAGTCCCATGCTGTCTAGCGTAAAGGAATCAATCACACCCATGCACCTCAACATACATAAATATTTCAATCCCGTGCGTACACCTTAACACGTTGCCTGCGATTGCCTAGCTGGTGCAAATCTTTACTTTGTACACACAGTCACTAGAAAGCCTTGAAAAAATTATAGAACCTAACCTGAGCGACCCACCGGCGGGTCGTATCGCACTCAACGTGTTAATCAATTACGAGCATTTCAGTCATGCAAGCATACTTCAACCATACATACACATAAAAAGAATGATATGAACTTAGTACTTTGCAGAATTAAGGGGTTCCTTTTTCAAAATTTATCAACACGATTTTAAACGTGTTTACAGTGCCAGCAGAGACGATATTTTCGGTTAGCTGGTTCCGGGCGCTGGTAATTTTGACTGGAAAGGAGTCTAGAGCCTGAGATGTCGTGAATGTTCTTCCTATTAGTTTGTGGTCGTTAATTCTGATTTGCACGTTAACGTATTTGCCAAAAAGCCAATTTAGGGTAACATTGTTGAAACCATTGAAATCTGTCTAGGTCTCGATGACTTGCCCTCGCAGTTTCCTTGGTTCTAGGGAGAGAGGCTCAAGTTGAAGGAGACGCCTTGCGTAGATGAGATTACGGAGTACAAGAATCATCTTTGTCGCTTTACGTTGATTTTTTTTCAATTTTTTTAATGTTCCTTCGGAAGATAGGAGACCACAGTTGCACTGCATAGTCAAGATGTGGTCGCACAAACGTTTTTATAGAGTTGTGAGATGATGTCTTTTGACTTGTATTCAAAGTTTCTTGCAAGGAAACCGAGGATCCTGCTCGCTTTTTTACACTTTTTCCACTTGTTTGTTATGCATGAGATTTTCAGTGATAATGATACCAAGATCATGTTATTGCTGCTCTACTTCAATAGGTGTGTTGTTCATCGTATTTTGGAAATACCGATTATTAGCACCAACGTGCACAACTGAGCATTTGTCAATGTTAAAACTCATTTGCCAGGTGTCAGCCCATTGAAGTAGACGATTGAAATTTGATTGAATAGTCATTCTGTTTCTTTCGGTGAACACTCTGTGACAAAGTTTTATATCGTCCTCAAGTGTGTTGATTATACTGGTGATCCAGACGTCAAGATCGTTGATGCAAAATCACAAGTTTAATCTTGAATCATCACTCGTTGAGTGCGACCAGTAAGCCAGTTTTGAGTTCATCGAGAGTAGTGGCCTCATATTCCATGTTCCTCTACTTTGACCAATAGTCTTTCATAGGGAACTTAATTGAAGATTTTCTGAAAGTTGAAGTATAGAATGTTTACAGCTTTTGTGCAGTCGTCTATGCGATTGACTTCTCCAAAACAGTCAAAGAGATTTGTTGGGCAACTTCATATTTTCCTGAATCCATGCTGGGTATCAGTAATCAGGTTTTGGGCTTGGAGACGTTTTGTTATACGGACTTTGAGTAATCTTTCTATTGTTTTACAGATGACAGATGTAAGACTGATTATGCAATAGTTACTGGGTGCATATTTTTTCCCTTTCTTGTAAATTGGAGTGAAATTTGCCTGCTTCGAATCTGCCGGAACGATACCAGTTTCGACCGATTGATTGAGGATGTTTGCTAAGGGTTCACTAATTACTTCGGCTGTTTCTTTAAGAATTTGCGGAGAAAGGCCGTTGGGTCCGGTTTATTTATACGGATTTAGAAGCATGAATTGTTTTTCACTTTGTCTATTGTGTACAAGCCGTTCGTTAGGATTTCTTCCGGGTTTAGGGCGTGAGGCTGAGGGATTTTAGTTTAGTCTTCACGAGCGAACACAGACGTAACGTGTGTATTTAAAATTTTAGTTTCTTTTGTTGTTTGTCCATTTCTTTGTCACTAGCCTGACAAAAGACTCTGCAATGGTATATGCCTTCATTGTTTTGGCCACCAGGAAAGCTACCTCAAACGAGGCTTTAACAATCCCCTTCGGCTTTTGGTGGATCTGACCAGTGTTGTACTAGCGCTGCTGTTTCACATTCTGACCAAATTGCTTGAAGTAGTTCCGATTTTGGCCTTTCTTATCAGCATACTTGCATACTTCGTCTCAAAATGATGTTTGATCTGTTTGGGTCTATAGCTTCATTGAAAAATGTCGCCATGCAGACCTCACAATGCGGAAAAGATTAACTTCAGCGACTGACTTCAATGAAACCATACTTAATGTATGCCGGCTCCTGCTTTCGCTTCAGCATGTTATCAATTTGTATAAAAAACTGATTGTAATATTTAAAATTATCAAACCTGCAAACAAACACCCACAATAAAAAATATTATATAAATGCAAAAACTCTGGTAGACATGCAATAATTACATAACCATTAATCAGCGAAACCCAATAATACGTTTAAAAACAAAATAAATTCCATCCTCAGAAAAAAACACAAAAACCAGCAAATCCATACCCAAACCCAGTAATCAGATATTTTCACAGTACGGAAGTAGATGGATAACTCGCTGTGACAGTGAGTGGCTACTGTCTTTTGTAGCTTTTAAAGCTTGAGTTTTCAACAACAAAATATCACACTCAAGTCCAAAAGTGCGCATATCATTTGCAAATATCTCACATACTCGTAATAGTATGAAGATCTCAGTTTGGGATCCACTGTGATCGAATAATTGTGAGAGTTTCTGCTATGTATCCGCACAAGTCGTGTCAGACGTGTTGTCTCTAAAGAAACATCTAGATCATGTATTTCAATGCATCAGGACACAAACTCTGAGCTGTTTTATTTTTTCACGATTTACCAATGAACTAGTAAAAAAGCTATTGTTCCCTAATGTGATGAATTTGTTATAACTTCAATGTTTGTTGTACATAGTTTTTGCCAGAGTAGCCTAGCTGATGCATGCTCTCTTGTCATTAGCTTCTCTTGGATTACATTTTCTTTCCTCTATTCGACTTCACATGTCAAATCTAACAAATGGACTTTATATTCATACTCCTATTTAACATATCTATCAATTTTCGACTTGTATATACCTTTCCCACTTTTCATATACCTATATACTCCACCTTCACTCATTTCATGCGGTCCATTTTGACTCTTCTTCTACACCCTGTGCGTTCAGTTAAGTATTTGCACCCTTCGTCATCATTCTTTTTTATTTCGTACACTATATTGATATTCCCACGTACCCCACAATCATTTTATTGTAGCACGCCACTTGCACTCCGCCAGCGCCCCACAAACTTTACCTTCTCTCTCTTCATGCACTCCAGCTCTGCCCTTCTCTTTCTGCACTCCAGCTTTCCTTTTAGCCCAGTTCACTTTGTCATTCCTGTTCTACTCATGCACTCAATTTTCCCTTCTTTGATGTAAGACACCTTCACTTGTGTCCTGTTCATCATGCACTTATTGTTAGTCATTAAATCAGAATTTTCTCCTGATTTCCCTCGCATTCTTTCCCGTTATGTTCATTACTTTTACTACTACCTTATGCTCACGAGTTTCACCTCATCCTCTACGCACTCTCCACTCGAGTTTCACACATTATGCCCCTTTTTATTTAATACCTGTATAATTTCAAAACACTTATTATTTTCGTTAAGTGAAGTATTTGTATGCTCACTCTATATAGAACTGCTATTTCTCTTTTGGTTCATTAAAGTTTAAATTAGAGGTGGTGCAGAAATCCGCATCCACATCATCGGATATATGCATGATTTTTCAGATCCACGTCTGCATCCGCACTATTAAATGCAGATGTCATGCGGATGTCTTAAGTAATGCATTATTATACTAAAAAGATCATATTTCTTTTCATTTTATAGGTAATTGGAAAGTAATCAACTAAACTTTATGCTGTGTTTAATAAATACTTTTTAAGGCGTGTATGATGCATAGGATGATGTTGAAAACTGATATACATGTGATTGTACAAGAGACAGACTGGACGCAACGAGAATGAACGTGTAATGCGATACTGAAGAAATAGGCCAAACAGATATTTTCAAAGAAACTACCACAATGATTGACAAATGTCTAAGAATGGAACACATACGGATGCCATGAGATCCCCTTTCTTGGAAGCGTAAGAAGGCTCAGTCGTATTCTTCCCTTCTTACACTTGCTAGGACATACTTAGCCTGTCCCTCCAGCAGTGGAGCCAGCGAGCGCCTACGTATTTAGTTGAGCTGACATCATTTATAATGAGAAGCGATCCAGGTTAACTCCAAAGTGAACACAGAGACTTTTGTTCTTGAAACACAATTTGCCGATAATTACTTACAATTATCAAATGTAAGTAAGTAGCAGCGTTTTCTGAACGGGTGGTTACTGGAGAAAGAGGTTGGTGGGGTGCATTTGAGTGGAGTCCTCGTCCTGCATCCTGGTAACAGAGATGATGAAGTCACTCAATACTATTATTTCAAAATTTAAGCATTTTCTGTAATAATTTTTCATTGCGTAATTTCATTTATGAGCTCACTAAATTATTAAACTACTTCATTCATTAGTTGCAACCATTGAATAAATTATTCCTTCCGACATTGTTACTATTTTCGTTCATTATCTGTGGCTGAAACTCATTTCAAAATCTGGATCCGCATCTATGGATGCCAAAAAATCTACATCCGGTACGCATCTAGTTTAAATTATATGATGCCAATAAACTTTTAGACGGACACGTGTAAATATACGCGTCTAAGGGTAAAATACACGTCTTCTTTGGTAATGAGGTTAAACTTTCACTTATATGTTTTTTTTCGATGCGAAAATAACTGGTACCCCATTATAACAACTGATGCTTTAACCCTTATTGATGCCCCTCTTTCCTCCCCACAGAACATGTGCGCTCTTTTGAAAATATTTTGTACCTATAATCATTATTCATTCATCTCTGAGAACATACGTAAAGAATATAAGTTTAAGTTTGCACATTTTTAGTTTTTCATCATCTCAGTATTAATTACGTTTATGAGTCTATGATCTATTTTTAATACGATCAAGCTCTGCAATGTGAGTCAGCTTAACGATAAAATATGCTGGATGTATCTCAAATGAACCCAATCAAGTAATTCTAAAGTAACCAGAAAATAACATTTCACGAGGCATCTTAATTTTAGACAAAGTATGGTCGCAATGAACTTATAACCCAAATAATGTTGAAATTTTTGACTCATGACGAGCGTCAATGATCGAGCGATGCTCCGACACATTGTTGACCACAGAGGCTGTGTAAGGACATAAATAGCTCAGTGATACCAGATAGGGAATAATCGACGTATAACAAATGTTTGTCTTGTGAAAGAAGGCTTATGAAGGTTGCAAAGGTTTAGAAGCAAGTCATTCAAGAACACACATTGCTGGAAAGAAAAAACTAGAAAAATAGCTTAAAAAAGACCAAATAAATATGAAAAAATGAGACAGAATATAGTCATTAAATATTAACTAATTATCTTAATTGATCACTATCTTGACTGTTTTTCTCTGAATGATAAGCCTTTTACTTCATATGGCCTAAAAATCTTATATGCAACAGACAATGAGGAAATTAAATCGTTCAAAATATTAGTTCAGTGTCATCAATGTGGATGGGATACAATCTGAAAAATATTAATTAATTTAATCAACGGTCTCAAAAATTGATACTTAAACACTTCCATTTAGCTGTAAACATCATATGTGAATGAAAGTGATTGATAGCAGTCTCTTTTTAATGAAAAGGGGTTCGAAAATGATCGTGCTCATGGAATAAATTTTTCTAAAATGTACATTTTGAACATTTATCATCTAAATTCTGCATTACACTACCCAGCGTAGTCTTTGATTGTTTACGTTTAATGAGAAAGGCTTGGAAAATCTTTCCAGTCTAACTCTACCTCTATGTTCAGTTACCCTACAATTTTGAGAGCGGGGTTCTTCTTCGATGAACTTAGAGCACAATATTTGCAAATTAACGAAACCCACTGCCCAAAATAAAGTTTTTCAATAAGACCATGCAAATATAATTTATGATCACTTATGAAGGTATTCGAATAATGGTCATTTTTTGAAGTTTGCGACACATAGCTCATGTATAAAATAATCTTTTCAATTGAGTGGAATATTATCCCCGGAGTAATAAATAATTTTTAGTACCATTTGAGATTGACTGAATGCAGAACTTGACTGTACTATAGTAAGTTGCATCAGCAGCTGATGAAGATCAAGGGTTAACAACTGAATTCCCAAATGGAAAAACATGAGAGGAAATTTAACCTTAAGTTTGAAACTTAAGTGCAGATAGTGTAGATGAGATATTGAAAATGCTTAAAAAGTGTTCAGTTTTAATTTAAATACTATGCAGTATTACAATAAAAGTTTCATATGTAACAATAAAAAGTTTGCGCAGTCGAATTGAAGCGTTTAAAGAAATCATAGTTTCAAAATTTATATAGCAATAATGACTACCCAAGTATCTCATGTGTGTATTATGCCGATAAACGCGCATAAAAGCGTACAGTGATTAAGATAACTATATATAATGAATTTTAGTGTTTTCTAAGTCTCTTGTTCTGAAAAATAATATAATGTGTATGTAGGTCTACTCCAAATGCAGAAATACGAGAAACACCTAATAATAATAGAACATATTTAATGGTATAATAATTAAAATCAAACTAAAATAAGGAATTTTTGTTGATTCTCATGTCTTTCAGTTTTGAAGATCAGGTACTTGTAATCCCAGCCACTCAAGTGATTTATATTCGATAACACATGTCTATCACCATCTAAATTCATTCATTCAAAAATAATTTTTTCACACTTATGATTGACCATTCACAATATTCCCGTATCATTGTAATTGCTTTGAAATTGAATTTAAACTTCGATTACTTCTGACAAAACGGTTTTGGTTACTAATACGTGACAATTGCTGAAAATAAATTTTCAGTAACATATTTTGTTAAGTTAATTAAATGTTGTACTGTTACCCAGCAGTTTGCGATTTTATCTGTCATACTGCTGCAGTGTGACAGCCCTATTCGTTTTCACTCGATTTGAATTTAAATTGCCAAAAAACAATAATTCCACAGGAATGGTTACATTCTTTCCTTCTACTTTACTTATATATATATATATATATATATATATATATATATATATATATATATATATATATATATATATGAACACAGTTTACACTGGTATTTTCCACTAGCTTAGGGGTGAAGCTAGTGTCTTGTATGTTTTTCCCCGTTCTAAAAATTTGAGTTGTATGTGAAGAAATTTTACTTGGGCTATCAGATGTTTTGGAAAAATTGGCTTGTCTTTCAGCTTTAGGGGTCGAACAAAGTATTATTCAACGACTCATGGAGTTCTGGTTTTGTTGTTTATTTCGTCACCAAAAATCAACTTTAATTATATGGTAGTAAAATTTACGAGGGTGGCTCCTTCTCTTCAATTTAATTGAAGCTCGGAGAGTGGTCTAACGGCTTGTGTGTGATAAATCATTTGCACACGAGGCGTCTAGAGAAATTTTATGTTCTTTAACTCATGCAAATTACAAGTTCTGACATCAGTTACTATAATAATCAATGAAATGACAGTTTTCTCAAATTTTGTTGGGAGAATAGCCTCTCAGTGCCCTCAGAAATTCCTGACTAATGGGATGTCAATAAAAGTCATTGAACATCCGGGGCACTGAACTTATTACCAATTCAGGTTTTTAAAATATTTTCTATCAAGAGCTCATTATCTCTGTGATTCTCAGTGGTCATGATCACGCCATTATGTAATGTAGAAGTATAATATACGAAAAGTTACCTCGACTCAACATTACACAATATAAACAGTTGTTTAAAAGTATTTTCTGCGCTATGAAAGAAGATTGTTCTTATTATAGTACTATTTACGGGTATACGAGCACTTATCACCTAATTATAGAGTAAGAAGCTGAACGCAAGGGAAAATTAGGAGCCTGATATGACCTCAAGAATAATTTACTTACCTTTTTATTTTGAAATAGGGCTGTGAGTTGGCCTGCGTGCCTTAGATAAACATAATCACATTGCGTGAGTGCGATCATCATGTCAGTAATAGGGAAGAGGGAGATTAAAGAAGGGTTAAGTCTTGGTCTGGCTCTGTCATTAGACATTACGTAGGTTGTGCCCAAAGGTAGCTAGGCCAAAAGCAATGTGAAGCAGCACGCAAGGCCCATGCAGCGCTGCTACTGATGATAGCAAAAGAATAATGGTTTCTCCGTCCTTTGATTTGACTTCTCCAACAGGACAGGAGAGGGTAGCGTGTATCAGGCCAAACACGGAAGTACGAGTACATTACTCGGGTCTTACAACTTTAAAAAATAAATTTGATTTAATGAACTGATGAAATGACTGAAACAGTTATAAATTTATCTTGTAGCTCCATGAATTCTAAATTTATAGAGCGTTTACAAAGATACAGCAGACAAAAATAAATTTCACTTAAGCAACATCAATGTGCATTATAAACCAAGAATTTCAGGGCAGATCATTTTTTAATTTTTACGCTTCTGTCAACGAACATTCAAATTGGGCGAACAAAATGCTTTTTTAATATCTTAGCACCATGTTTCTCATTTACTTTTCATTATTATTGATTACATCAATGGAATCCTAAAGTGGTTGCAGATTTCTACGGGTAAATTAAAAAAGTTAATGGATTCAGACACATAGATTAAAATAGAGAGACAATTTGCCGTTATAAATGAAGATAAACAATGCAATTACTGCAGTACTCGTTGTTCAAAGTTTTTAATTTAAATAGCGTTGTCAGGGCAAGGGTTGCTACTCCTGTGTGTATTTACATTCTTATTCGAGAATAATACACGTTAGAATGATGGCTCATATCGAACTCAGACCTAAAGATATTTTACTGTAGTCACAACCTTGTCTGTTCAGTCGTTAAAAAGAGCTACACAACATAAGTGAAAGAATTTCGCGGCTAAAGCAGTGTGCATAGGAAATTTCAGGATAAACGATCATACAACCCCACTCATAAAAAAGTGTATCTGGGCTCCAAAAGAACATAGACTATGTACTCATTCACAAGGTCAGATTCCTCTCAAAGTACTACCAGAGTTGTTAAATTCCTTCCACCCACTGCCAGGGCTAAAATCCAAAATCGAAGACATGATGTTTTAGTAAACTTCTTTTCGTCCAATACTGGAAAAAACAGCTGCATGAATCCCTGGAGCATTGATTGGGAATAAACTGTTTACCCATATATATTATAAAGAAATCACTCTATAAGAATTTCAAAACAAACGTAGCGCGTCACTTTGAGTCAAGGTAGTTAACAAATGATAAATTTCTCTGTTTTAACACACTAAAAATAAAGTCATTCACCACACAATTCATTGCTTCATTATCAATTACAATCAATCACAACATGGTATCAATAAGAATTGATTATTGTTACTTGTCGATCGTTATTTCTATTTCTGTGAAATTGGGAAGCTGATTTTGAAGTTAGTAATTATTTTTCAATTCATCAAATATTCTCATTTCCAGATATTAAATTTGTATCGAATTGCCATGACCACTGTGCAGTTTATAACGTTCATTGTTTAAATTAATGTGCGTCCCATCGTGTTTATGACCATCACAAATTTTCTTAGGTTTGTCGAACGATTATTAAACCCAATGAAGTTTTCAATTAACCTGAATAACTTGAGAAGGTTTCCAATTAATTTCAGCATACCTACAAATTCCTGTGAATAATTTTACTATTGCAATGTAAAATATTGCAGGAGAAGAATGTTTAGATTTTCGTATTCTCTTCTTTCATAATACACATGTTCTGAAATGAAAATAGTGTATGTTATCTACACAACATTTGAAATAATTTAATAATGATCCATGAATTTTTATTAACATTTGATTGAAAAATATTTCGCAAGCTTATGAAAGCATTTGATTGAAAAATAGGCACTGTAGATACATGTATTGTGTTAACATTTTGGTACTGGTTAAAAAAAAGTTTGTATGCTTGGAGAGTTTTTTGGCCAAAAATATTAAATCAACGAGAATATTAAAGCGTATGCGACATTATATCTACCGAACAATTTTGCTGCGCTTATACTTTTGTCATTTAATATGACTTATGCATTATTATCAAAATAAACAGACAACACATCCCTTCTGCTAGGAACATTTTACCTGTATTTAGTTTTAATAATGGTATATTCTCGAAATTAATGAACCAATGTTGGCAAACGTCTGGTAAAAATAAACAGATGTGGAAACTCAGAACCTTCGATTTGCAGCAACTCCATTTTACTTTTATTACTTCACTCCTGGAAATTAAAACAATATTGAAATTTCATTTCCCATTTATCGTTCGTATCTGATGTGTAACTTTTGATTTTTTTGAAGGCAATGGAGTTCTCAGTTAAAGGCAATAATAACATTTATTTCCTAGATTATGAATACATGACAACGAGCAATCAATCAACAAAATGCAATTAGCATTCCTTGTGAGAACGAACCACCGTTTGAAGTAATATTAACCAATACATGTGTACCACTTAAGGATCTTTACGCAAAAATATTTTAGATATATAAATATTCAAGACAAAAATACTTTGCAAGCATATGAAAGTTCATATCGTAAACATTATAACAGCGAGAGAAGTGAAGCCTTCGTAATATTAATGTCTAATGGACGAGCTTGCTGAGATTATTTTAAAAAAAGAGCATGTTTTGCTCGTATAATTTAAGCTCCTGCATTATTCGCATACTATTGGTTGTTCAGACATATGTATCGCCATTGCAGAGACATTTGTATGAGTTTCTATATCCTTAGGAATCAAATTATAAGGGATTTGAAAATGCGATTTTAATGACAGACAATCCTTAAGCCCTTTGCTATAATATTTCAGATTAAGA
>VCRD01001293.1:134333-150323 GCA_006783055.1 Trinorchestia longiramus
ACTCTCTGAAGTCCGCCATTCGTCGGGCATTTCGTAATCTTGACCCCGAGGATGTAAAAAGGAGTTGTTCACGGTTTCGCTCGAGAATCTCCCAAATTATTGACGCAAAGGGTAGTCACATAGAATGATTTTGTTCTGTAGACAATAACGAACAAATAAATACAAGTTAAAATTACGTTTTATCATTATTTGCCTTTCAAAATAGCGAATTTTAAAAAAGTTATGTTAGTCCCAATTTAGCTGCACGACCCTGTAAATATTAATGAGAAAACATTTTTCAAATGTATTTAAATGGAAAATACTAATACAGGAAACGTATTTAAATACTTTAGTAGATAAATCTCACAACTACATGAATTGACATATTGAAGAATCAAAATACTCATCGATTGAGTTTACTTAATTGACCTTAAGATATAATTGATTTGGAATAATAATTTTGGCACCACTTTACGTCTACTGTACTGCCAAACGGAAGACTAGCTTTACTATCATTGAAACACAACTGGAATCTCAAGCAGCAGGACTAACAATTTTTATTATCTAAAAATTTAGCTCGAACCTTTTGGCTTGAAAATCATCTGGAAAAACGAGCGAAAGAAGTATAGAAAATATCATTTTACTTTCAAATACTATTTTAAAATAAATTCTATTAACAAACATCAATTTTGTTCCCTAACATCGTTCCTATACTGTCCTGGATTATTTTCATAAAAAACCGATGTATGATGTTACACGAAAGAATTTCATCAAATGCAGTTTATTTATGCAAACTATATTTAGATACATTCCATGAAAAGCCCCCAGGGGGTATAATCAAGGGGATTATACATCACATATTTTTGGGGCTTAGTGTTCTTCGGAGGAATAGATAACATTTCCGAGCTGCACCCGAAGGGTACGCTGGTGATGTCCAGTATGCCTTAGTAATTTAGAATTCCTCGACGGGATTACGATCGAACTACCTACATCAGCGTAACCAATGTTAGTTGCACGAGTTTGTTGTACGTTTCATTTTTGTTTGTAAGTAGACCTTATTCATGCACTTCATGAAAGTTTAAAAATTCGTTGTACTGTACAGGGCGGCTGAGATCGTTTGGCCACACAACATGCACTCAAATTCACATTTTTTATTTAACACCAAATTACTTTATTTAAAATATTTCCCTCAAAAATAGTGTACTGGCGTTCTTTTACTATTGTGGAAACTTGAAGAGAGTGAGAAACATGAAAAAACAGTTCGAGGTCATCTTTACAATAGCCAACGTGTACAACGAGAAACAAAAAGTATCAGAGGAAATGCAACCACTGATCACGAAAACTCGTTCTTAACTGCATGTCAGGCTGTGGGCGTAACCAAAGATCATTTAATTTATATTGACGTTCAAACTCGTTTCAAGTGTCGTACCTAGGCGGAAAATTTTTTCAATGCATTTAAATACACAATATTGTATTTGAATATCCAATACTTTTCAAAATAGTGTATTTAAATACACGTTTTAAAATGCTTTTGGAAATACATTCTAAAATAAACAAATGTCTTTGAATACGTATTTAAATACAATGAATTTAAATACTGCCCAACACTGACGTCACGTATAAACTTTATTGCAACAAACGATTTCTCTTTCTTTCTGTATGAGAAAGGGAATTGTGATGAAGCACAAACACTGCAGTTACGTGCACACATCTCAATCGCACACATACCCCAGGAGTAAACAAGGATAGAAGAAACAGGAGGAGTAACGGTCATATTCTCGCTCATCAAGTTTTACGTAATAATAACCTGACTAGCTTTATGTGATAGAATTGAATAGAATAGAACATAACAACAGAAAAACCTTTCTTTTCTATTGTGGTCCAATGAGTTTCCGTGTGGTCCATTCTTGAACTACTGCCCTAGCATAATACTGTCTAAAATAAAACTATCACTCATGCACACACTCATCTCAACCACGTAAACCACTTCAGTGACATACACGGGCTTTACTCACTCACAGGCATCTCAGTCACAAGAATGTACCACAACATACACAGGCCCCAGGATTAAGGGGTAACTTCGTACAGAATCAGTACGTATATAATATTGGGGTACATCCAATATTTGTTGAGATAATTTTTGAATATGTTTAGAGTACCAGCAGAAACGATGCTTGCAAGCCCCTAGTTTCAAGTGTCGGCAATTTTAACTGGAAAGAAATTTAAAGCTTGAGATAGCTACAAGTTTTTTAAAATTAGTTTTTGTCCGTCATTTTTGTATCGTACGTTTTTGTGTCAGTCGTAAAGTTCTCCAGGATAACATCGTTAAGGGAAGTAGGAGACTGATAGGTCTTAATGAGTCATAGCAATCTCATTAACTTTAGGGAGATGAGTTTAAGCTGCTGAAAACGTTTTTAGTAGCTAGAATTGTGAAGTTCAGGAATCATTTTCGTCACTTTTGTGAAGTAACCCATACGACATTACCGCCGTAACCCTTACACCGAACTAATTACACCGAATTTAGGTGAATAATTCATTTACGAACCAAATAATCGAGGTGAATAAAATTCTTTACCAATAAAATTTTGAACTTCAGCACGCCGACCACCCGCCTGGACCTCAGAACCCTAGCCAGTGAACAAACCACAAGGAGAACCATTCCCACACAACTACCGTCATCTGCTGTCATCTACTAGTACTACTACCATCATCTACTGCTATCATCTATTGCTATTTATATCATTACTGTCGACTGCTCTACTGATATCGGCTACTGCTGACTGTCTACCAATACTACCACTGTCTACTGCCACGGTCTACTATCATATTGCTGCCGCCGTCTACTGCCAATCTAATGCCACTGACAACTACTACTGCCACCCTACTGCCAATGACTACTACTGCCGATGACTACTTTTGCCGCTGTTTACTACAATTACTGCCGCTATCTACTACAGTCTATTACTACCATCACTGCACCGTCTACCGCTACCATCACAGCACGATCTACAGCTAACACTTATTTCTTACTGTGTTTGTGAAACCCTTATAAGCGTTAATCAAGGTGCACTGGATGTTGGTACTGTACGAATGGCAATAGAATCCTTTATTTTTAATGAACGAAAACTATTTTTGATATGTGTTTAATTTCGAGGAATCTTCATAAGTGTGGCTTCTGTGTGTATAAGAACAGAATTTCTTTCAACACACGGAAAACAAATATCATTTCGAATTCGATCTTCAAAATACCAACGAATGAATCCATTTCATTCAATCCTTTGGTTTACGGAAATTGTTATAATGGGAATGTGTTAATGGGAATGTAATATGTGTGGCGATACTATTTAAATCAGTGATGGAAATAATAATATGTCTAGTTTATTTATTAGTGATTGATTTAATACCTATAAAAAGGTAAAGTTTATCTGCCTACTTTTAATTGCATGATGATTGATTGTTGACGAGTTCTTTTCTTTCCCATAATTTACGTGATCTTGGTTTCAATTCATGGTTTTTCTGCATGCTATCCTTCCGTTATATTTCAATCAATACATGTAATAACAAAATTAATTAAATACAACGAACATACATACGTATTCGCACTAACGGACTCTAATCCTCTGAATACATGACATGGTAAAAGGTACTCCCAGTACTTCTTTTCACTGACAAAATGAGGGCAATGGTACACACAGGAAGATTTCATACATGTTATTCTAACTTCACGAGATGGGAAATGTGATTCATCCACCACATTTTGGCATATGAATTGTACATGATATCCTATTGAATAGTGCGCTATTACATATCAATTGCATACTTAATAGTTGAATAGTTAAATGATCACACGGAATAATTTAGTTAAATCAATGGGTGTTCAGACAGATTATAAAATCTACCCTATCACTAACCTCGATCACGTTGACAATAACAATGTTAAAACTTGCCCTCGCGCTGGAGATCCGTTGCTGATGATATGCTTCGATGTTTAACACACAAATTCGATCCAGCAATTACACTAATCTTTTCCCTTACATTCCTAGTTATCATTAACCGTTAAGTGCACTTTTTAAGCGCAATTAATTCTTCCCTCATTATACATGGTCAAGTGCACGTGTAAAATTTGCTGTTAGTCGACGGTGCAATGATTAATTTAATTTTCCTTTCAATCTCTTCACTTATTCCACCCATACCTTAAAACCTACACCTCTGCCCTCGATGTCGCTTCTGCGCAACCCCACATCGCTGTCGGGGTCTAGCTCCTCAGTCTTTCTCCTCTCACTTCATGGCCTTATACAAGCTAAATTTTTCTTTTATTATTCATTTCTAATTTCTGTCGTAGAGACTTTCACAGAGTCTCTTAAGCTTGAAGGCTCTGTTGTGCTTATTGTCTTGTGGAGCTCAGCATATTTCTCGTGCTTTTGCTGACCGCCTAAGTATTTGTTTATGCAGCTGTCCAAACGGCATCCTATAGTCCCACACTTCTAACGTAGCTGTCGATACATATGCTTTGTCGATACATGTGTCGATACATATGTTTTACATATTGCTCTGAAAAAATAAAACCTATGCTTATATCATAATTATCATGACACGTGCCGCCCCCCGGAGAAAAAAAATTTAGGCTTGCAAAGTCAAATTTCTTCTGTAATATCGTATATAACAAGATAAAGATTCTTTTATCGCACACCTACTTCTTCCAATACTACCTGTTCCTGCCTTATTTACAGTAATGCTACGTTAAACCCTTTGTTTATGTGCCTTACATTGTAGCTCTTACATTCCACGTTGTACATTGCATGCTACACATTCGAGACAACACATTGCTATGTTATCGTGAAATAATACATCTATACACAACCTAATGCATCTCTGTTTAACACATTTATATATGTACTGAATACATTTACACAATTGAAGGGTGGAAAGCTTTAGTAGACTACTCGACACATTTGCCAAAAACAAGGGATCGTCGAGCAAGAGTAGCCTACTGTCCTCTAGTCTAGTCTTCTTGTATATCATGTCGCATTGGCGTCAAGTAGAAGTAGAATACATACAGCAGTCCAGTTCACCGGTTCCAAGGCCGCAGCGATACTGCCCAGGTGAAGTAGACTACTCTCAGTTTACCAAGTCTGTATAAGAGAACAAATGTTATTGGTGGAGTTTTCGCTGACTTGTGTTTGGTTGGTGTTTTCGTCGAAGAATATTGAGGACCAGTTTTTGTGGGTAACAAATGTAAATTTCTAACTATTAATATCGAGCTCAAAATATTTAAATTATTTTTTGTTATTGTTTTTTTTTGTTAAATAAAGTCATTGTAAACAATCTCGTAGGACGTGCATCTGACTAATCTTGAGGTTTGAAAACTAATTGAAAATATAATATATGATATTAAAGCTGATATGAATTTCTTTGTTACTGTTTTGCAGTTGAGCCTGGGGAACGGCTTATAACTGCAAATAATACACAAAAAACTTGCTTTACAGTTTTTAATACATCATTTTAGGTTACTATCGGGTCTTAACGTAAGTTTTATCCGTTTCTTGATTTATAATTTTAGTGTACGATTACATTAATCGTACATGTACATATGTGCGGCTATCAAAATCACTTAAATATTATTTACAATTTTAGATTTTGTGATAATTATTATAATAAATATATATTATTGACCCAAATTTAAACTCCAAGCAATGAGCACATCAGACATATTTTGCTGCATGAGTTTCAAAAGAGCAGTACAGCAAGACCAGCAGCAAGATCGCTCACGAACACATACGGAAATTATTTGGAAATCGAAAGTACTTGTAGAAGATGGTTTCACGTTTCAAAAAGAAAGCCTTTAGTCTTAAGGACAAGCTAAGAAAATGATGCTCAAAAAGACTCAGTTTTGAAAAACTTATTGCTGGCTGCCATTGATGATTTTTCCAGAACAACTAGAACAATGAGAAAAAAGTTTAATGTGAGCTGTATGACCATAGATCATGAAATTATAAGAATTGTCAAAGTCTCCAAGGCTGCAAAATGGATTCCACACGATCTTTAAGAGAACAATTTCCAATAACGTGTGAACTGTTGTCTTACTACGTTATGTTCAATTTAAAACCCAATTCTTCGATAGAATCATTACTGGAGATAAGAAATGGATACCGTACTTGATATGTCGAACGTAGAAGACTGTGGCTCGGCCGTAATTCCAACCTTATTCCACAGCCTCGACGTAGTCTGCAGCTGCAAAAATTTCTGTGTTTCGTGAGACATAAAGGAAATTGTTCATTATGAGCTGTTAGGTGGTAATCAAACCATAACTTATATTGTGTACTGCCAGAAGCTATGCCATTTGAAGACTGTTATAAATGAAAAACGACCTTTGTCGATAAATAGAAGAGGAGTGATCCTGCACCATGACAATGTCAGACCCCACACTTCAAGAGGGACGAAGAATCTTATTGAACAGTTTGGTTGGGAAGTTTTGATTCACCCACCATGTTCTCTCGATCTTACTCCAACAGATTAAAATCTGTTTAGAAGCCTACAGAATCATCCTTCAGGACAAATGCTTACTTCAAGAGAAGAAGTCGATATGAACTCAGTTTATTTTTTGAGTTTAAACCAAATGAATTCTATGACAGAGGCATCAAGAAGCTTATAGAAATGTGACAATGGTGACTTTGCCAAAAATGAAATAAATCTTGGATTCGATGAATTTTCATTTCAACCAATAAATGGACGGAACATTGATTCAAAAAATTGACTGAACTTTCGTTGCAACTTGAAACTTGGCGTTTAACTCAAGGTATAACTTTTTTTGAAATCCCATTATCGACTACTTTTATGCGTGTTATTTCAACACCTAACATCAATCTGCATGGTCGACTGGTGAGCGAATCTGCTTGCGATGATAAAGACGCGAGTTCGAGACACTGCTGCTCTGGTCTGTTTGTGCATGGCCATTGGCGGATAGAATGAGTTTACGGCCAGCGACTTGGGTACCGACTTAAAAAAGGGCCAAAAGGCATATTACAATTGCATGATTCTATTACTATTACTAAATGATCGTTGTACAAATAGATAATTAGTTGTATACACTCTTGGTAGACGATTCATAAATATATTGAAGCCTAATTTTTTCTCTGATATATAAAATTTACTTGAATTTTCTACACCATTAACAACTGATGTCAAGTTTCGTATATGACTCTGGTATTATTGACCAGAATTCAAACGAATCAAGTTGTTCACGTCCAATTCGAAACTCACGTGCGTTATTTTGTTGAAGAAATTTAACTTAGACCGCTATTTGCATCAAAAAGCTCTTCTTGTTTTAACTTAGCCTTGTTTTAAGTGCCTACTTCAAATTACCTGACAACCAATGATTTTAGAGTCTATAATTTCTTTATCTTAGGCCAAATGGAAAAATGTTTCACATTCAAGCTGTAACTATGACCTTCTAGGCGATACAAAAGTTATTCAACAAAAATATATCCCGTGAAACAATGGATATCCAACGTCATTTTTCAATTTATTCAGCTTAAATCGTAAATATAGAATTTGAAAGCAAATTTTAAGTGAGTGGTTGCTCTATATGTATGGCCTAAAGTATTCATTCAATACACAGGCTAACACTTGTTTCGGTGGCGATAGTTTTTGAGCTGTTATAACGTATATTTCGAGTGCTAATTTCAGGTATGCGGTCCATTTTCTCTAACACCTCCATTTTTCACGAAGTATGCATCGATTTATCCGTATTAACCCAATTTATATTGCTCACACGAATCATATAATAAAACAATAACTGTAAACAGTTTATTGTCACGAGTATACAAAAGCATGAAACAAAACCTAATACACGTTCATAACTTTTTCTTCAAAATAAGGCAAGTGAAACCATAAATAAAATGAGCATTATTTCGGAATTTTGTTTTATGGAACGTTTGTGAATTATTAACTTCGGTAATACAGTTGTGTTATTAGTTCTGTTATCAATCTGTCGTCCTATGCGAAATCTTTCACCCTGCTGTGCGCATGCATGCGAAGGCTGGAGACTACGTGGTGGGCGGAGCCTGTCATCTTCTACCCTGATTCTTTAGATTTTAAATTTAGTTAGCTGCGATAGAAGACGAAACCTGAATGTTTAGCTTCGTAGCAGCAAAATCGACGCTTAACAGGTCTGTGCGTGAGACTATGTGCCAGGGGTTTATGGACTTAGTAAACAGGCAAAATGGAACATTAAAATACAAAGGTTATTAGACTTTGAAATTGTGAGAAGGACCATACACAGTAGTCATTAGGACTTCATTCAGAAGAGTCGGAGAACTCCTTTACTAGTGTCGAAAAATCCATTGTAGCCCCAAGGTCCTATCAGGAAATGACTTTAAACTGTTGTCCGACCATTATTTAACCCAGTAGTCTTCAAATTTTAACCGCCGCGACCACCTTTAAAAGATTTTATTTATGTACGACCCTTTAACTTGAAGAAAATGAAGAATGAAATGTAAATAAAGAGAAAAATGTAATGTTTATAAAGAAATCGGGTACACTGTACAAAAAAACATTTAAAATGTATGTATTTTATACAGTAGACCCAAGAAGTCTATAGATACCATTAGTGGCATTAAATAATGTCCCTTGTATTGAATTAATGGGATTGATGCGCCTGCATTTTCTTACACAGGTCAAATCAAGGCTCTATTTTTTATTGTTGGTTTAAATATAATCTTAATATTTACTAAACTAGATCGATGTTTTGTTTTGAGATTAGTTAATGCCGAAAAAGACCTGTCACACAAATATGTTGACGCGAAAGGTAGAAGAATATCCATTGCAAGTCGTGACAAGTTTGAATATTCAAATTTGATGCCAATGCAAAACAAATTTAGAATTATTTTAGCAAACATAGTTTTTGGAGATGAATCAAGAAAGTTCTGCAAATTCTTCATGTGCCTTTAGTGTGAGATGACACTTTTTCGACTTAAGCATCAAATGCATTTTGGATCAAATGAAATCGGCTCATGTCTGATTCTTGAAGAAAATAACTTTTAAAATTTTCCTTTAAGCTTACCAAATTCATAATTGGTTTGATTATTTCAAAATTTAGTTAGTTTTCTACGATGAACTCTTCCAGACATGGAAACAACTCACATGAGTTGTGTTTGATATTCATCAACCATACATTACCTTTCTCAGGAAAGCTTGAATTTTTGAAGTTAATATAAAAACATTTGTATTTTTGCCTTGCAATGAAATATTGAAGTCACTAAGCTTGTCAAGAATATCTGATAAATAACAAAGTTTGGAATTCCAATTTTCGTTTTGGAAATGTTTCTCCAAATCTAAGTCGTTACCTGATGAAAATAACATGACTTAATTTTTTTAAAGCTATCAGCCTTCTTAAAGCCTGACCGCTCGAAACCCATCGAATGTCTGTCTGAAGCAGCTGGGATTCAAAATTTGAACCCATTTCATTACACAAATTTGTAAAGAGCAGAGTATCAAGAGCATAGGGTTTGATATAATTAATTATATTAACTGAATCTTGTCACACTACACACAATTCTTCGTTATTGTTTTTCATTTCTAGCACCTCCCAATGAATCATGCAATGAGTGAATGTTATACCTTCATTGCATACAGACCTGACTTTATTGTGGAAACCCACATTCTTCCCTGTCATTGCTACCCATACCTTCCCTACCCTTCCCCACATGATGATGGGGGTGACTCAGTCTCTTTCTAGCCTTGTGCCGAAATGGAAGAAAATATTAAAAGTGAATCGCGTGTGTTCGAATGCCTCTCCATCACTTGCTCACCACTGCGTACAGAGCGACAACTGGGAGAGATGAGCGGGCGAAACTCGAAACCTAGCCACTGTATAAGCTATCAGTCCGAACACAGTCGTATCTTGGGGAAAAATCATCCCATCTAGGCGACACTCGTCACTGGGACTAGCTAGAGCGGTTAAAATATATTAGCGCCAATCGATAGAGTACGGTTAGTACTCCTAAAAGTAGGTTAGTGTGAATTTATATTGCACATATTTACCGCATAATTGTAATGTAAACAAGACACACATTTTTTCTAAAACCCCTGAGCAGTCAGATTCTGATGCAACAGAAACTATGTTCAACCGGGCTGGAGGGTTAGGAACTGAACGTCGGACGAAATGTGACTGAGTTTATGTTTACTATCATACAAATTTCTCCACCTCCACCGTAATTATTGCTACGTAACTGCCCAAAACGAATGTATATTTATCTTTATTGATAGTCAACAGTTTAATATTAGTTAATATTAGTGTCAGTGAAGTTTTCCTCATAGTCCAGCTTAGAGCTAAATCTAGTGCTTATACATTTTCCAGTCAAGTAGAAACAACGTTTGAATGTGTGTAGCTCCAAAGCAATGAGTTACGATCTTGGAAGTTCCAACGTTGCCACTGCTGGGTTCTTAAATCCAGTTCTTAGTATAGTTTACTGTTTATATATGTAAATTACTATACATGTATGTAGTATATTGTATTAATTCACTATATATACCATGCATAGATAACTATACACATATTTAAGTCGTTCGTTTTGTCTAAATGGGGTCTGAAAAATCTAGCAGTGGCGATCCTGCAACCGAACTACATGACGCTGCCTGTGCTCTGTCTGTATCTGTTCTTGATGCACACGGCATGTGAACATCATACGTACATGTCTACGAGCTCCCGTACATGTGCATTGAAACACCGACATGAACGTTGCTCTTTTCACTGTAACTTATAGCTTTGTATCCACGATAAGTATCTCTGTGTGTAATGCAGCAAATGAAACTGAAGTATTTTTATCAAAAGTCGCTATCAATCGTAATCTCAATATAATTCATGTACAACTCACATTTTTAAAGCAATTATTTATATTATTTGTGAGAGATAGATGTGGAATCAATTTGATGTGACTTGAAATTTTTATGGAGAACATTTCTCTGCACTTATTGCAAACAGTAGACGTAAAATATCTTCATTCACTGTGAAGTAATTAACATTTGAAGTTGGGTTTACCTTTTAGGGGTCCATACTGTACAGTTTGTCTTGTGGTCTAGTGATTAGAAGAAATTTTTTCAGTTTTCTGTTTGTTTTTTAGTAATTTTTCCCGTGATTTGTCCGTTCAGATCCTAGATGTGTCCTGTGGTTTGGTAGGTGTGCAGAGTGGGTCTATTTCTGAGATTGTTACGTTCTCTGATTAGTCTATATACTTCATGTGTGAAGTTTGGTTAATAGTTCTTTCAGTTACCTTTTGGAATGAATTTTTATCAGCTTTTGTGATGATAGAGTTGAATTCTGCTACCGTCTGATTTATGTCATTTATGGGGTGGGTGTTGAGTGCTGCGAAAAGTTGTTCTGTTTGTTCGGTGAACCTTTCCCAGTTAGCTTTTTTGTAGTTCGTGTGTGTTTGCCTGGGATGAGTGCTGAGGTCCTTGCCAGTGAGTACTGTGGCGATAATAGGGACTTCATTTTTTGTATAAAATATGTACGTTATTAAGATGTAAAATCCACCGATAGTATTCACACTTAAAAGCGCAGTAACTTTTATCATCACATTGGTATTCTTCATTTGCCCTGTCCTTTCTTTGTGACATCAGTTGGATTATTTTTTATAATTTTAAGTTGAACAATAATATACTATGAATTAACTTGGAACGTAAAATGTGTGTTTCATCATGTACAAATACATGTGTATGAAGGATGGTTATAACTTTTTCTCTGTGTGATAGCCAAATATGAAAATAAATTAATTATTAATGTCAATGTGATATGTTCATCTTGACGCAAATATTTTTTGAATGAAGTTTATCGTGGCTCAGTCATTGTCGGCAGTAGTTTTTTGTGCTGACAATGTACGCTGCGCAGATTGCAATAAAGAGACGCATACCGCTTGTTTTTTTCATCTTAATCTTTCAATAACTTCTTCGGATTGAATGGTTCAAATAAATGCATGCTGCATACTTCGACTATATGGTAAGAAAATTATTTTCGCATACGCCGATTATATTTGTGAGCAAAATTTTTTTCCTTCGTGCAAATTTATTCATTACATTTTTTCCTCATGCTCTTTACTTTCTATGAAGGAAAAATACGAATAATTCGCAGAAAGCAAATCTATTCAGAATTTTTAAATTTCTGCCTGGTGACAATAGTTCCGACTAGTGACAATAGCCTTAAAAACGAGCGTCCACAGGTAAAACGAGTTAAATGACAAGTTTTTCTGATTATAAATTGAAAATTTTGAATAGAATTCACAGTAGCATATCATTTCGCCAAGTAATTAGTCTGGTCCGACTTCCCATGTCGGCTGAACAGTCAAGCAGAGGAAGGAGCTAAAACTCGAGAAATTTGCTGAACGTCTCCTCAAACATTGCATGACGAAATGCAGTCATGACAATGAAATACTTCTGAACACATGGATACGTTTGACCAGGAGAAATACGTTTCACAGAGTTAAATTTTCATAAAAAATTGTGTCTATATTCTACCATCTGGAGGTGGAAAAGAATATTGAGAGTGAATGTTCAGTTATTAATGGTAACCACATTTAATAGAAATCCCAAAGTAACTGGCCTTAACATTTATAGTGCAATTACGCTGTATAAGTTAGTATCAAAAATTGAAAACCTCAGGAATATTTCACCAGTGATGAGTCAGAACTGCTTTGGGTGAAATTGTAGGGCCTCGGGAATATCGTAATTAATTTAGAATGATCAAGGAGCCGATACAAAAACATGAAGTATTTTAGTAATATTTTAGAGTTAATTTTTAGACGTATTTCACGTCATTTGAAACTAGTGTTTTAAAGTTGAAAATTCAATGGTAGTTCCAACTCCAAATTGTAACCCTCGTTTATAGAACACAGTAGTCAACCACGAGTCTATAGGCTAAGTGCCCGTCAGTTTCCTCATAACAGTTACCCAGTGAACAGCAATTTTATTCGAGCTTTCAGTCTCTCTGACGGGTAAGTTTTCCATTGACCATGTGTTAGGAAGTATTGCGTTTTTACTTACCTACTATACATTCCTTAAACTCGTCATTTTAGCCTTGATTCACGTAACTCCAAGAATTATAATTAATCTAATGATGGAATATTTTGTATAATAACTTGCATCAGCCATCAAAGTAATTTTTTAATTTTGTATCACTCTGGGTATTTATGACGGGCATACTGAAAGATCGACCAGCCATTTTGATACGGTTATTAAATTTCATGGCCTCGGGTAGAAGCTACATCTCTGCATCTCGTTTCTGTATTTCTTTGACTGCCAGTCAATTAAGTACGATGCCTTAGTGTTTTACTCAATAGTTGTCTTATAATGTTGTCTCATGATATAAATTCTTCTTGCTAAATTCTGTATTTATTTTGAGTTACTTATTGGTCTTTATCCGGGCAGGTTTCAGTTTCAGGTTTCAGTTTTGGTCTCAATTCAGTATGAGTTCCAGCTTCGGTTTTAAAGATTTAAAGTTCTCAGTTTTGGTCTTCGATCTTGGCCCCAATTGCTGTTTTAATTTTGATCGTGTTCATGAATAAATCTGCAAGCTACGAAGACGATCGTATCACTTCCTTCGAAGAACATCACCCACAAAATAATCACTACAGAAAAATAATACGTTCCCTGAAGTGGCTCGTTCCCTAAAGTGGTAACTCTAAAAAATTGCCAGTGCTTTCATATTTTACTATAAACGAGTTTTCTCAGTGTCTAGTTAGTAAGGATACAGTAACCCTGCTTGCAGGCAATAAGGTTGCTGCACCCGACAAAGTGAAACCTCTGCTCCTATGCATCGCTCAGAAAACCTGACCATTGGTGAATGGTGAGAAAAAAGTTTACAGGTAATACGGGGCATCAATGAAAAAGTTCGGCTCACAAAAAACAAATACATTCCCCGAGTAATGCGATTTATATTTCTTACTCTCCGTCGAGACACTATTTTCAGAATGATCTCGACAACAAAGTCATGTTCTAAATAAAGCTCCTGTATTTGATACACATTTTACTGATCAGTATCCTCACATACAATAGCATTTATGGCACGTATTCCAACTTTCCTACTACAACCTTTAAAATAATATCTGATTGTGCCAGAAATAGTATTAATACTCATTCAGTGTTGAAATTCATCGTTTAGTTTTGACATTTAACACGTAGAGAATAACGTACCTTCATGGTTGAGGAACAAACTGAAGATATTGGTGGAAAATTCCACTATTACTTTCTACATATTTATTTTAGATAAATTAGCAACAATACGCTTTCAATCATTAACAATAATTCAAATTCGAAGATCTTATATTTTTAGTTCCAATATCTACATTGAAAATTTTGAAGCATAAAATAATAAGGTACTGAGTAATTTGAATTGTTTTGTTGTAGGCTACATACCCATGTTATTAGTTTATTAGATGCAATGATAATTTATTTCTGCCCGTATGCCTTCAACATGATCAGTTATTGTGTTGTCATTGATTAAATTAGCTGTGTAGTCCACAAGCACCTTTCGATATTTTTTTCGACACAAGCACCATGCGCCCAAAAATATTTCAAATTAGCGATTCGACTTTTTTTGCGATTCGACACCTACACATTAGAAAGTATTTTCACGCACGTAATGATAATCTATTTTCCAATTGTTAGGCTCTGAATAAAATAGGCTATTGTTTTTTGTTGAACCTCATATGTGAATAATCAAGCAAAATGCAACCTCCACGTGGTTTTAACGACTCATTGGTGTTCTTTCTGTCACCAGAATTTCTCAGTTGTTTTAAACTCAGAACCTTAAAGTAACGTCAGAGTATATATTTTAAAGTTTTTCTTGATCATTGTATTACTTATTATAATAGATGTGCGCAAAAAATACTTTAATATTAAGGATTTTCAAAATTTAATCGGGTTGTATTACATTTTTATGTATCAACATTTTTGAAAATGAATGTCCTCAGTATTTGTTTGCATGGTTATAGTTACTATCAGAGAAGTTTTTCTGGTTTGTTTAAAATAACTATCACTCAAATTTACGACGGTTAGACAGTACCTAAAGGTATCAGACGAAATTAAGTAAACAATAGAATTACCTTATCAATAAAAATTGTTGCTTCATTACACAGAAGCAATAAACCCTATTTAATTGAGTAGGACATTTAAACCCTCACATTTTCTGCTGAAAAACTTTTTTCCTGTATATACTCGTATGAATTTTCATTTGTTCCCCCATGTATATATAACGTTCATTGCGTGACGTGAATGTTTACGTATACCCGTAGGTACTGCTGTTCTATCATCTATGATACTACGCATAGAATACCTACCACTTAAGGATTTTATGATAAGGCATTTTTAAAAACCAATGCTGTTACATTTCTTATGTACCAACTTTTTTCGAAATATACGTTTTTGTTTGTTTTGTTTTTGTTTGAACGAGCGTATTTTTTTAAAACTGCGTTTTAAAATTAAAACAAGTGTTAGCATACACAGAGATAGTTTAAGTATACCAAGCTACTGATTGAGCTACAAAATAATTAATTTATTTGGACTAAAATAAAAACACCTGAAGCAATAGGGGCGAAACCTAGCCCCCTCAAGTAACGAATCACACAGCAGTCTTAAAAGACGCCTAGGTAGAGCTTTGCTTAATTCAGCTCGCAAAGGAGGGCAAAAAAAACGCTTTCGGGAGGAAAGGTAAAGGCTACTACTGTCGAGTAGTCTTCCGATGTCCGGGCCTCTTCGTGGTGGAAGCACCCCGCCTTGGCGGGCCAAACACGGGCGAAACCCTCCTGGCGGTCTCTGGGGCTCAGGTGCCCCTCTCTCCACTGCTGCCGTTTTTTCGGCCTGGCGGCGTCGCCAATTTGAGTGGCGCCGCTGCCCCCTCTCCCAACCTGACCCATCCACCACCGAATCTCTCCTGCTGAGGGGCGGGGTCCACCCAAACCCTGGCCCCAGGAGCTCACGTCCCCCTGCCTTTCCCTGCTCTGTGTGCTCCTGCCGGGTCAC
>VCRD01001294.1:0-29243 GCA_006783055.1 Trinorchestia longiramus
AGAGAACATTTCTCAAGAGATTCGCAACATTCCTCCCGAGATGCTAAGAAAAGTGATGGATTCTGTTACGAAAAGAATGCGCATGGGCATAAACCAACATGGTGGACATTTAGATAATATCCTACTCAAATAAAAACTCCAAAACCTTTTCTTTCGTTTGCAATTCACCCGAAGTTTCTATCTCAAGTAGTTTTTGCATAAATTAATTCTAAATATATCATGTGACTTTTGCCACACCCTTTATATATTTCGTAGCGTTCTCACTGAATAGTCACATGCTCTGTGACACCATAGAGCAGTGTATGTGGCACACTTGGTGTACAAGATAATAGATAATTTCCCCAACACTACGATGCTCAAAGGTACCTGTCGTACAGCTACTGAACAACTGCTTAGTAACACATTTTGCCTCTTTTTGATCAGAGCACTTGCTTGTAAGCTTAGTTGATTATGTCCATATCTTGGTGCAGTCTCTCCAGCATACCATGATACTTGAGACAGAAGGCATGGCGTTGCAGTCAGGCTCAAAGTGAAATGAAAAACGCTAATGGAAAAAAACAACGAAAATTAACATCTCCTGATGAGGATTCTTTGTCCTTTCGTCAGCTAATTTCCCCGAATACGCATGAAATAAAATTCAAACAAGATATACAAAATCTAACTAATGCAATGAACCCATAACATGTTACAGTAAAACATAGACTGGAGCGAGCTGTTCAAGCGCCTTGAGGAACATCACACACGCTAAAATGCCACATCAGCTCAACATATATAACAAAATTCCTACTCCTAATAATACAACGTTTGACCTCGCAGGCATAATTAGTTACCAAAATTTTCAATTCCTATCGTTTTCTGCTGTTGGATTGGAACCGCGATTTCCAACTAAATGTATGTATAGCACTAACATTATAGATCTCCAGAAGCCCATCACTCAGCTCTGCAACGATAATATGGCGTACCTAACGTGTTAAGAACACAGAAGTTTACAGCACCTGATCGTGGAGGTCTGCATCATCAGACGTGCGTGTTGTGTCGTAGTGGCCAGGTGCAACAGCCAGCACATTTCTGAGCAGTACAAGGCACATCTCAACGACAAGGTTAGCATCATCATCTCGCTCTGATCCTTGCTGCAGCCGTGATCCCAGCACCCTTGTCACACTCGCCCACACACCAGCCTCTGTGAACGCTTCCTGCACACACACCACGCAAATATTACTGCTGTACATAAAACTTCACTTACTACACAGCAGTTAGGTGAAGACAGATGACCGCTTCAGTCACAATCAAATGCAAATTTTGATTGCATTTCCAATTTTTCAAATAAACTCGGTGTACTTTTCCAGTTTCATAACATTGTGGGCACCCATTTTTGACAACCCATGCCTTTCCTCACTTGAGTGACATGTAAGCTTAGTGTTCACGTATGACAAGTTCCACAACTATGAATGGCCATCACCAAACAAAAGAAAATTCTTGCATTTGACAGTTTTGTAAATAGGTTTTCTGCTAAAGAAAATTACTCAATACCAAACCTGTATTCACATTTTATTGGTAATTCAGCAATACACATTATGAAATAAACTTTCATTGAGGCATAAATTCCCCCAAAAAACCAAACTTGGTGAATATCCATTTAACATCAAATTACTTTATCTTATGGTATCAGTTACTCATGATCCATGTAATATCTACATCAAATATTATCAGTGATGAAACTTGCGATAGCCAAAATATATTTGGCTACACGCACCACCAGACTTATAACCTGCTCTGCATGTGACCACTTGTACTGACAACCACTAGTATGGTATGGGGAAAAGAAAAATAATTACTGAGGATACTGTCATTTTCATATGACAACAATTTCATGGTAAGCCCTATGGTAATACATCTGTGATTTTTCAAGGTGCCACTTCCAACCAGTTGGTCAGACACTTTAAGTAGGTATTCCATAAACACACCTTGAAACCTTGCTGTTGTGAGATAAGCCTGAGGTACAGCTCTCTGCCAGCCTTGTCCTCAGGAATCTCCTGATGGAAGACAAGCAGTGCAGGGGTGGTGAGGTTCACTACAAGACGCAGCACAAGATCCAGCAACACACCATCAGAGTGGTGCTCTCGCAACAGAGGCAACAAGTCTGTCTGCAACACGCGGTTCTCGCCCAGCGCAAGCCGTATTTGGTGACTGCTGTCATCTCGTCGCAGATATCTTGACAACAAAAATTTGATCAGCCATTAGCGACTTGAACACCAAATACAAGGTTGGAAAGGTATTTGAGGACCGATTTATGCATGCACAAAATCTACTCATACAAACAATTGTCCTTTTACTAAAAATGTTTTGAGGATAAGCTTAAAGTTTTATTATTTTATTCAATAAAGTCTCCTTCAGCTTCAATAACAGCTTCTATGTGAGATTGAATCCCCTCCATACTCTAATCAACTGGTCTTGGTTCATATTGGGTATTGCTTTGACCATCAAGGCTTTTATGGATCCTTTAGTGTTATGAGGTTGCTTACTAACCTCCTCCTCCTCTACTACACTCCACACACAGTAGTCCAATGGATTAACATCTGGGTCTAGGAGGATGAATCACATCATGTCATTCATTAGGATTATTAAAATTTGCTGCCAACCATTGCTGTTTAGCTTGAGCCTTGTGTAATAATGAACCACATGACATCATCCTCTTGTTGATTTACATGTTTGTTTAGAAGCCTATTATATCTCACAAAACAATCTTCCTTCCCTTATTTCAACAAAAATAAATTTTTCTCATTATATAAAACTTTATCTAATGTTTTCATGGGCATTTCTAATTAGCCTTTATTGCAAGATAACTACATATTTCTTGGTTGCCACACTGTCTCAATAGCATTGGGACATCTGAAGCCATCTAGTAGCTTGAATTTCAGTGTACAACTCAAAGCTCAAAGATCTGCCAAAAAAACAGCTTATTCCTCAAAAAAACTAGTTATTTAGGACACTCATATATCAAGGTACTATTGTATGTCATATGAAACTACAGTAGTCTTCTGAGATAAGTTACTTGAAGGTGTTTATTACATTTTCATAAAAAAACTGCACAACTGAAGTTCAGCAATCACCTAATAAAATAATCTCAATTATTAAATAAATTAATCAGTCACTATTGACACATAAAAAACAGCTACAAAGCAAGCACATCTCACCTGAGCAAATCTCTGATGATCTCAACACATTCTGGGTCACGAACATATTTGCCTCCGTCACTGTAGCCGAGAGAAGAGCAGGCTGCCACCAACTCTGCTTCTACTATAGCTTGAGCCATGTCTACTCTCAATCAGGTAAGAAGATGTATGTATAATATTCACACATATAACATGAAATGCACTTCATTAAAACATCACAATAAAATTTCCTGAAAAGTAAAATAATAGGTTATGAAAAGCAGTAAACACCATAAAGCATTGAAAAACTAAAGAGATCACAATTCTAATGATGATCCATAAATACAGAGTTGGGAAGATTCATACCATAAATGAACTTCAACATGGCTTTTAGGTATAGAGTTTCATCACAATTTACTTCTAAAATTTCAACACAAATACAACTAAAACTGTTTTCATAAGAAAATACAGAGAAATCAGACTTTTCCCCATAGCAAAAACTTGGAACAGAAGAATTACCTAGAAAATACCAAATTGTGTATATCTTTGCCCAAATACTAACTTGTATCCAGAAGCAATATGTTTACCTAATTTACGACAAGTACACTAGGACAACATAATTCTTGGATACAACAGTACGCGTTCACTTAACACATTCCCAACATATAGGCATTTCAGCAATATTTCCTGTTAACACTGTTAGAACACGGGTGATCCAATACATGGGAACATCTAAAAATTTCTTATGGCACACTACTTTCAGAAAATGCTATGGCAGCTATGAGGAACAACATATAAATATAAAAAAATTCAGTACTCACTACATACAGCACAAGAAAAATACCCAGTAGTAGAAACAAGCAAGAAAAGACAATAAATATAAGTGAGCTAAGTTATGGTGCACATGCCCAATTTGACATTAACAGCAACTCAACTGCTAGTTAATAAAATATTGTTTAGAAACTCCAGTAAAAAATACCTTAATTTTAAGACCATCTTAGGCTAGGGCCTTTGTTATGGGATTCGAATTCCTTCTAATGCACAGACATACAACGAGGTGGCATCCAAGAATTTTTTGCCTTTGTTCCTCGAGGGCCACCCTCGGTCATTCGGGCGAACGAAAAGCCATGCGAGGATATCACTGGGAGAGGCAGCTCGTCATTAACAGCCCCTCATGCTTTGCAGGTAGTCACACTCTAATCCAGCTGGCTGACTCTTCAATGTCAACGTCTCTTATTCTATGCATGCACTAAGAAATTCTGCATCCCATCCACAACAATTATCCTGCATTCTTCATCCAGCCTCACAATGTAGCTCAAGCCAGCCCTCTTATTTCTAAAACACAAACTTCGCGCGCCATTGAAAGCTTAAGGCTTTAGGCAAGAGTGTACTAGATTGACAAAATTCAGACGTAGTGAAATTTGAAAAATATGTCGTCTGTGTGGTTTCACTGAAAAATAACCTCTGACGTCATAAAAATTTGTCTTCTCACTTTAAAATTAGTCGAACAAAAATACCTCATCACAAATTGCTGTATTAAAATCAAAAATACAATAATATAAAATTCTGGAGACGATATCAAAAATTGGCATACAACGGGGTGTGTATGAGAAACCATTTTCTAAACTGTCTATGAAAACAGACACAAAACTATCAGAGCACTTTATTAGCAATAAATACCATAGCTTATTATTCTTATCCACTAGACTAGAGAAACGGGCAGACAAACAGAGTAAGAAATGAACACGGCTGCCTCTACCTGAACAACAATTCATATGATCAACTGAAGCCAGCAGGGCTCCCACTCAAAATTTTCAGATAAACCTAGATTGAACATGAACACAACCCAGATTCGATAAAAAAAAACCTAGAAGTGTTATTTTTATGAGAAAACAATAGGAGTTAACATCCGTGAGTAAAAACGATGATGGTAATGCTGATTTTATTCCTGTTCCTCCTTCCAATTCTCTCCTGCAGCGCAAATATCGACATTAAGATGACTTTTCTGTTGTGCAAGGCGCATTTCATTACGGTGACATACTCCCTTGATGACATCTCAAACTAATTCCGGTTTAGGTTTCTAATCGTAACAGGTTTTTTAACTCCTTGACAATGCTTGTTTCTGCCAACAACCTATCATTAACAGTGTCTGTTTTCAGAGAGTTTGTTTGTTTTGTTTTGACATGATTTACAAGTGAAAATATTCTTTCTACTGATGCGCATGAATGTGGCAGAACAGTTAGGTTGGTCATGAAGTCAGAAAGTATTCCAGTTAATGATGAATTTACTGTCTGGAAATACATGTCTACACATGTAAACCTTGCTTGCTGAGGGCCTACCTTAGTTTTAAGACCGTTGGTTCAGGGTGGTCCGACGTCGTAAGATTAGCTCCATAGAGTCAAACTGCGCACGCGATCTTCGTTTTACCCATGCCTAGCAAGATCAGGGATATTCAGCATTTTCGCTATACGTGAACGTATGCCTACATAATAGCTACTTTGCGCTCCGGCACATCACCGCCCTCGCACGCCAACCTTCGTCGTTGACATAAAGGGCCAAGTCCAACCAGCTACACTGTCGTTTGACATTTTAATGTTATACATACTGTGCGGGGTCGTAACGCTTACAATCCCTTTTTTTATTTTTACAACGATGTTTACGGGATTTGAACCCTCATACCTACCACCATTGGATAGGAGTGTTAACCACTGCATTATCAGGGCTGAATTTACTGTCTGACAAAAAAAAACAGTTTAGCGATATTTCAAAAATTAAACCTAGAAACTCAGGAGGGGTCGAAAAAAACAAGATCTGTGTAGAAAAACCCAAGAGTGAGAGCCCTGGAAGCCAGCAACAAGAAACGACACTTACTCCTGAATGTGACAACTTCATTTCAGTAAAGTGGCACATTAATTGATTTAGGTTATTGTTGTTAAGACTAGTAGTTGTAACTCTACAGTATTTTATAACACGAATTCGCTTACCTCGATTCGGTTTGTTCTTCGGTCAGCGTTGCTTCACGTACTGGATGAATGTTCTCTAACCGTGGGCGATGTGATATCGAAAACCTTCAACCGTAACCCACGACCTCTATTCACGTGACGATTATCCCTATGCTAGTGTTAGCAACTAACTCTACTTAGCCTAATATTTTACGAGTACAGATCTCCACGACAACGATTCCTTCTAACGAACAACCAGCCTGCAACCTGCATCTGAGCCTATTCTTACTCGCACGAATACGGTCCCAACACACAACCCCAACAGGGCACAACCCACAACTGGCCGCCTGGCATCCCTCACTCAAGCCAAGGCGTCCACATTGAGGTGCCAAGTACTAATTTATACATTATGCCACAGTTATCTTAAGCAGCGTTCAGTCCGTCTGAAGCTTTCAGGAGGTACGGATGATACGATCCAGGACAGGCCTAGCCCAGAACTTCAGTGACGGCAATTGGTGTACTTTTAGGGAATGAGTAAATTTCTGTCGCCGTGGGGATTCTTCGATGGTAGTGATACGATTGGCTTCGTAGCTTGCAGACTTATCATTGAACACGATCAAAATCAGAGCAGAAGTTGGGGCTAAGATCGAGGATCATAACTGAGAACTAGAAATCCGTAAAACTGAAACCGAAACTGGAACTGAAACCCGTCAGAGAGAGACTAAAAACACTAATAGAATTGATGCTAACTGGGCGATAGCCGAGACCGAAATGCTGGGCACTAAGCCTCAACGCTCTCAAGGCTCGTGGTTGACTATGATCTTTTATAGACGACGGTTACAATTTCAAGTTGCAACTACGATTAAATTTTTCACTTTAAAACCCTAGTTTCAAATGTAGTGATCTACGTATAAAACTTAACTATAAAATATAACTGTTGTTATGACTAGTAGTTGAAACTACGGTATTTTATAATATAAATTCGCTTACCTCTATTCTTGTTGTTTTTCAGTCAGCGTTGCTTCACGTAACGGATGTATGTCCTCCAACAGTGCACAATGCGAATTCGACGACCTCCAAACGTGACATAAAACTTCTATTCACCTGACAATTATTCCTATAATAGTATTTGTAAGTGAATCTAATTAGCCTAATATTCTACGAGTACAAATCTCCACGACAACGACTACTTCCACAACTCAGACTGCTCCTGCGGCACCCCTCACTCAAGCCAGGGCGTCCCCGTTGAGGTGCCGACTACTAATATATGCATAATGCCTCAATTACTAAAATGCATCATATTTTTGTATTTACTTTAAGATAATTCTAAATTAATTACGATATTTCCGAGGAACTACAGACTGACTGGGCCAATTGTGGCCGTCAAGTTTATTAGCTTCAAGTCGTTCTCTAGTTAGTTGTAAAAGTTTTAATTTTCTTTTCGACAAACGACTAAAAATATTATATGAGATGATACTGACAAAATGTCAAGTAAAATTGTAGAACCAAACTAAAGTTATGATAAAAAATGTGATGTATCCAAAATCCAATACTTTTGCAAGTCATTTGTATAATCCATTTCCAATGTACTCTCGGGTGTGTTGAATTATCATTGAAAATTCATAGTAACTACTGCATGTGTTGCAATAAAAGAGTTATAAATAGAAATTAATATTAAATGAGCAATGGAAGCAGATTGATCATCAAAATTCAGTTGAAAAATAGGTCGAACGTTTGAGAATATCCTCGTAATGACAAGCAGCTGCGTTCTAATAGTGTGTCACTATGTCGTAGCGTCCGGTTATGTGAGAAATAGCCTTGTGTTGGAAGTGTGTTGCGGTACATAGCATGATGTGTGGCGTGAATGTTATGGCATGGAATGGAGAAGGCATTGAAAAGTTGGAGGTGCTACAGAATAGGGTAGGGTGTTTGGCATTAGACGCCCCAAAATGGACTGCTGTAGAAGCTGTTAGAGGGGATCTAGGGTGGAGTCTGTTTTCTGAAAGTGTGATAAAGGCTGTGTTGAATTATAAGGTAAAAATTGAGCGAATGGAGATTAAAAATTGGGTTAAGCAAATTTTTGAATGGAATTTAAGTGAAAGTCTTTGGAAGAACATTTGCTGGGGGCATGCAAGAAAACTAAAGATTCAGAAGACTGATAGAATTGGAAGATGTATCTTCCAGTGATGCCCTCACTTGGCTGGTTCATTTGCATGGAATAACTCAAGGTGGCCCGAGAGGAATTACTTTAGATGACCCTGGCTCATAGGAGAAACACTCTGTGATGCCACTCTGTTGTATGTGTGTGTATTGAGGGAATTAAAGGCTATTACAAAGGCCCCAGCCAAATGATGGCCTTCAAATCCAAGTGAAAGTCTAAGTGTGATGGTGGGAGTTGTGTGTAAATTTAAGTTGAATGTGGAGTTGACTGATTAAGCCCTGTATTTCTGTGTTGATATTAAATTAATTGTTCAGTACTATTGATAATACATTATTACCTGAGCAGACCACACTTATTTCTTATCTTGTAACTAATTAACAGTTTCTAGCAAAAATGAGTCGAAGGAAGTATGATGATACAGGAGAATATGGTAAGTAAATCTAGTATCCCAGCATGTAATATTTTTATTTGAAAGCCTATTCTCATCCAGATCAACCTATTCTGTAACCATGATTAATGCTATTTAAGGAGGGCTAGAACATTCTTTTAATAAATTTCAGATATTTGAATTATATATTTTCTTCTACAAGGAAGTCTAAAAATTTAAAATTTGGTCCTGCAGTTAAAAACTAGCATACATTCTGTAAATGTTGAGTCCATATTTCGAAATATCTAATATCATAAAATTGATAGCAGTAAAATGTGTAGCTTTTGTTCTATTTATCTTCTGTACTGTCACCCTCAACTATTGTACTAGATAAGGATAGTTATTTTACTTTTTTGAAGGTCAAATTGAGGCTTTATTGATCTATTTTAGTAGGCAGATGCTAGTAGTAAAGGAAATAGCTGGGTTTGTGAAGATATATTTTTAATGTATTTACTAGTAGTTATGTATTAGAAGTACACTGAATTTTTATCAATGTTTACAAATAGATAAATTACTCGTGTGTTATGTTGTGCATGTATGTGACTGATGTGTTTATTTACCATTACTATTTTGATTTTGTACTTTGTAAAATACAATCTTGAGATAATTATTTTTAAAGAATATTGAGCAATATGTTGAATATTTATGGAATTTACTGTTGTATAAAGGGTTGGCTTTTATTTTTGATGCATAGAGGCTGCTATAGTCGATGTCAAATGATGCTGTAATTTTGTTGCAGACAACCGTGAGCGCAAGCGCCGCCGTACTGATGCTGTTGAGATAGAAGACAGGCTTGAGAGTCTCATTATCAGAGTTGGGGAAAAGGTAAGTTTCATATTTCAATGCACTATTCTTGTGTAAGGTATTTCTTGTACACATTTAACTAAGTAAAGGATTGTGGCTAGGGCCTTAAATTTTGAATCTGAACTGAAATGCTCTGCAAGTAGTGCATTGATTAAATAAACAAGATAATATTACTTCTGAAACCATTGAAATTTTACTACCACCAACCTTCATTTGTTCTCTGTGAAGTAGAAATGGCTGCTGGCAATGAAGAACTGGCATTTCCACAGGACTCTGATTCAGTTGTTGCCATAGTGGAGATGTCATTGGTAGAAAATTTCTTGATAGTTTATAGATGGGTGCAGAATTTGTTTATTTTTAACCAAAGCTTCATGGTACAGGGTTACTTATTTTTATACAAATATAAGCATTAGAAAATTTTGTTTGTTGAAGAGCATGTACAAATATTGTTACTTGAATAATGCATGAAGTTGTGTATGGATGGAGTGAAGTGTTGGGCTTTACAGTAATTTCTGTTTATGGTAAAGTTTGGATTGATTGTACATAATTTATGTAATTATTATATCAATATTATGTTGGGTATTAATGTGTTTCTTATTATATAGCAAAATAAAAAGAAAACATTTTCATCTCTTTTTTATGAGATGCAATTTTCTTGTAAGTTATTTTTCTTGTTTGTTAGCATCTAACTGCTACTGGAAGCACATACTTCAGAGCTGTAATCAGTGTTATTAATTTTACAACTGCCTGTATCATTTTTTATAGTAAAATGTTAAGCTTTCTATTGTCCCTGCAAAGTAGAGATTGCAAGCAGCACCAGAAATTGATGAATGCTTTGATGAAGTACAGTGCTGTGTTGTAACTTTTCCTGTACTCTCGTTGGTCAGGACATCCATCTCTGTCAGTGGAACAACACTTGAATTTTCAGGGCAAATTTGTATTGATTTATTATGCTGGGAAATAATGCCAGTCAGCAGAAAATTTCTGTCCTGAAAAAGAAATGCAAGTTTTTCATTCTACTTGATATTCATGACTGGTTATTATTTTGAACATAACTACTAGTGGTTTATTGAATCATTTTGCAAGAGTATGGCAGATGTGCATCACTTTGAGCAAATGAGTTTGTCTTCAGTAAATTTATAATATATATGAATTAAGGTCAAAAATCTTGAGAAGAAGCATCTCTAGAATAATAAAAAGATTAAAAATTGTTTACAGCACTAAGAGTCCAGCTAAATATATAAGCACATGTATCCATGCTATCATGCTTTCAATATTTTTACTATTTAACTCATTTACTGCTGTCTTTATCACATCTTCATTCTCTTTACCTCATTTGATTGAAAATTTATGTAATAATTTTTTAACCCTTGCCATTTCATTTTGAAGGCTAGAACCTTTAAACTGTTTGACTCATAGTGAAATTTATTGATATCTTCTTTTACATCCATGGTTCAGTGAATAAATAATAGTGAAATCTCATTGGACTCTTGTAGAGCTTTTAACCCTTTAGTGTGCAATAGAACATATGGTTGCTTTCCAAATGAACCTAACAGTGCATGTCCTGTTGAAGTATATGAATTGAATTGTCTTAAGTAAATATTTGTATTACCCATAAATTTTGACTTATCACACACACTGTTAACTAACTTCCCCCAAATATGATAATGACAAATAAATGCAGAAAAATATTTTCAATGAGAATGAAAAAATTCACTCATTAAAGTTAATTTGCAAAGTTTGAGTGTGCTAAATGATCCTTTCTCAGAGCACATCATCCCTGGAGAGTAATCTGGAAGGTCTGGCCAGTGTGCTGGAGGCTGACATCAACAACTACCGTAACAAGATTCTCAACATCCTCAGCGAGTGTGCTGTCAAGATGCCTGAGAAGACCACTATTTACACAACTTTGGTTGGACTGCTCAATGCCAAAAATTATATTTTTGGGGGAGAAGTGAGTTGTTCCTTTACTTCATTTGTTGTCTGCTTGCTGGTTTCAGTTCTATGGTATGAAAAAGTAACTATTTCTTTGGATAAAATGATATGTAGATAACTTTTTTTCGTATTCAACATTTTTTTGTTTTTGTGATTGGTAATTGTATGTTTTATATACATCACTTCATGTTAATTTTGAATCCATGTATGTAAATAAATGTGTATTGCTTCCTAGTTTGTGGACCTGATGGCACGGAAGTTAAAAGACGCCCTCAAAAGCTGCATGTGGAAGACAGCTCGGTATGTGGTGCGGTTCTTTGCTGACCTTGTGAACTGCCACGTCATCTCCACTAACTCTCTTCTGCAGCTCTACCACTCCTTCCTTGACACTGCAAATGAAGACTCCGCTCCTCAAGGTAAGAATTTGTACACTTAGGTATACCGATGTTTTCTTCTGGTATTTATAGTGCTTTTTTGTTATTAACAACTCGTGACACTTGCCTTGATTGAGCAAGTTACAATGGGTATTTAACCCTGTAATGCATGCACCGTTTATGAGTAACTGAAAAAGTATGAGAGTGAAGAATTGAAGATGAAGTTCTTTGTGACACCTTATTCTTCATGCATCGTTTGAATGATGGAAAATACTCTTGACACAGTGTAATGTCTTCAGCTGCAGCACAATTTATTGAAAATAAACAAACGTGGTTTATATCTTTTTATCATCATTGGAATCTGAAATCTTTTTTTTTATTAATTACTCCATTTAAGTTCTCCATACATGAATCTTCACCCTTTTTCTGCAAGTGTAGGACTATTGGAGCACTCGCATGGTTTATGCATTTTTACCGTCAAAATTACTAAAAACAGAAATAGTATGACATGGAAAAGACAGATTCAGTGTCAAGTACGGGCATCTATTATAATGTGTGGTGTTCGTGCAGTGCGCAGTGACACCTACATATACGCGGTTCTGAGCTCACTGCCGTGGGTTGGCCGTGAGCTGTACGAGAAGAAAGAACAAGACCTGGAAAAGCTGCTCAAGCACATAGAAATCTATGTGAACAAGCGTAGCAGGAAGCACGTGGCTGGCTTGCGTGTGTGGCGCTCGGACTCGCCACACCCTCAGGAGGAATACCTCAACTGCCTGTGGGCACAGATCTGTAAGCTACGTCAGGATATGTGGCAGGAGAAGCACATCGCCAGGCCCTACGTCGCCTTTGATCAGGTAAACGAGCTGGGCTTCTGCGCAAACTTGGTTCTTGTTTTCTGACGAGTCTTTCATAGAGACTTGGTCTACTGTTTAGTAAGCTTGTGCTATCTGATAATGTAGATGTTTAGTTGACAAATTAGTTTTTGTACTCAAGTTCAGTATTTTCATATTTGTTTAGAAGTCGTTAATTGAGCTCGTTAAGAGTAATAAAATAAGCTTGTAAATATGAAAACGACTCTATTGTGATATAAAGAATCTACCTTACACTGTAATGTGTTTTTTACAGACTTTGTATACTGCTTCTTGAACTGTTTTCTTCCGTTCATATTAAGCTTTTTGGAATTAACTGTCATTTGGAAGCAATTTTAAATGCAATCGTACATTCTAGGTGATGCAAACTTTGCAACTCTGAAATCATACTACTGGTGTGTGTATTACTATATAGTATTATGGTCTCATTTTATCAATGCATTATGAATAGGAAGAAGACAAAAAGTATGGAAAACATGAATCTACCAGCACCTTTTTAATGTTGCCATTGATACTATCCATGCTGAGTTTTGTAACCAACGTAGAGGAGTTTATCTTAAATGACAAACTTTTTAGAATCCAAAAATCTCATCATCAATGCTGAACTAAGAGCAGTCAAACTTGGAATATACCGAAAGTAAGAAGGGGAAAGAAATTGATTTTGATGAAATTTCCAATAAAATCCTGGTCTTTGCCGTTCTCTTACACACGCTTGTGTACATTGATGTGCAACAGGTGTTGTGTGAGGCTCTGCAGCACAGCATCCCGGCCATCACCCCACCTCCCCACAGCCCTGACAACACCTACCCCTTCCCCTGGGTTGTGTTCAGGCTGTTTGCTTACACGGACTGTCCTGAAGGCCCCATCCTCCCTGGTGCTCACTCCATTGAGCGCTATCTCATCGAGGAGCATCTACACAACATCATCAAGCAGTTCCATCTTGAACGCAAACAATGGTGAATAGTTCTTCATTCAATCTTCATGAAGACTGGTCGTTATTGATGATGTGTTGTTCTTCTAACTGAATGATGCTGTTAATAAACACAACCATGCAACGTTGTAGTGGACAATGATTGTGTCATGTGTGTACCTGTCGTTGAATTAATGTAATCTAGTATTTAGAAGAAAGAAAAGTCTTTGCTAGTGATGCAAGTGTATGAATGACATTCAAAGGTGTACATTTATTGTACAAATCTTTACCATCGCTGATTTAAATTATCTGTTCAGGAAGTTTTGCTGAGGATTGGTTCTTTGCTGAGAGCACGGGGTTGAGTTTTAATGTGCAGAGAAAAATTGAAATTCGGAAAGCAATCATTTACGATAGTAATTTTATAGAAAGGGCTGCTAGTTCTCTTACTTCCTTACTTCACACTACTCGTATTTATTCATGACCTATTCTCATAAGTTCCGTGGTTATCACAGCTGAAACATTCAGGCAAGAAAAATGAATACGTTTTCGCTAGGCAACTATTCCGCATACTGAACTCATCAACCAGTTGATCTCCAGGAAGTTATTTGCATTCCTTACAGAAACGCTAACTTTACCAAACAGCAGCAGATTACCAGAGATATTATGTTTCTAACTTTTCACTTTAAACTTTTTTGTGGTATTTCAGTGCTGCGTTTCTACTGGACTTCCCGCTGAAGCAGAAAATTCCTCTGGAGTACGTAATTGTGGAGGTGCTGCTGGCAGAGATGTTCCACCTGCCCTCCTCGCGCTACCTGCATATAGCCTACGGCTCTCTGTTCATTGAGCTCTGTAAGCTGCAGCCTGCCACCATGCCGCAAGTCTTGGCTCAGGCTGTTGAACTCCTGTTCGAGCGTATCGACACCATGAACACTTGCTGCCATGACAGGTACTGTGGCGCCATGACATGAGTGGAATTCAATTTTCTTATAGTAGTTTTATTTAGTATCCAATTGGAAATTTTCTTTTCATTCCTGGAATTTCTTCGTAACGTGACGTCTCCACTGATGACGATGTACCCTGGTATTTTCAGAGTGTCAGGAAAGTTGTAATATACGCGGGTATATTACTTACATGCAAAGAGGTTTCTTACATCTGTCGTTCCTGAAGTATAACTGAGGATTAAAAGTGACCTGAAAGGCATGGTTAGATCTCGACATAATATTGTACAAAGAGGATCAAATTTAGATAGCTTAGATACATAAAAGCGTAGCCAAATCTGTATGGCTAATAGTAGTTCTTCTGGTTGTTTTAATCACCCTACATTTGAGCATAACCTTCTCGAGTACTTGACACGTGCAATAATCAAGCTGGCCCATCACTAACGTGCCCTGTAACAGCTCTTAAGTGTTCAGTACTATGGTGACTGTGGCAGGTTTGTGAGCTGGTTTGCGTACCACTTGAGCAACTTCCAGTTCAAGTGGTCATGGGATGACTGGATAGACACCTCCCAGCTCCCTGTCGACCATCCCAGGGCCAAGTTTGTCATCGAGGTGCTACAGCGCTGCATGAGGTACGCTTTATATACATAGGCTGTCTTCTCCATGAATCAATATTGTTTTCATTATGTGTTTTGTGGTTTTTATTAGCAGCACAGTGCCAAACATGTCTTGAGTACTTTGAAATGGACAACAGCTGACTTAGCAACTTGGTGAGCTCATAAAAATTGTTTGGTCTTTTTCGTCCGACTTATAGTTGACGGCGATTCCCAAGATCAAATTCTTAGGAACTTATCATAGGTGTCTCAAAAGTATCAGAGAAAAACTTCAGACATAAAATATGTTTTGTTTTACTTGAGTGTTTCCGTATTTTAGTAGATGAGCAACGAAATGTCAGGGGTAGAATGTTTGAAAGGAATTGATAAGATTTTTTATCATCCTTGAGAATTTAAAAGTATTAATGTACATTTTTGTTTCAAACTTTGAGCATTGCATCTCCTCAATGTAAAGTGATCTGGAATGCAATTACGGTTTGAAGTGTTATGTTTCATTTTTCTAAATATCTATTCGAGGGCTTTTTACAGTTAGAATAGAATAGAATAGAGTGAGGCTATAGGAACGAACCTTCTGGCCCATTCTTGGGTCGGATAATTACTTCGATAATTATTCGGCTGTTTACCCAAGTCCCATGCCGTATTTCTAGCCGCGTCAACCATGTCGGCAGCGGGATTCGAACCCGGGTCTTCCCGCTCGAAAGCAGATTCGCTCACCAGTCGACCAAGCTGGTGGTGCAGTCGACCAAGCTGGTGGTCCAGTCGACCAAGCTGGTGGTCGACTGGACCACCAGTCCAGCTGGTCCAGTTCATATACATACTCTTTTATATCATGTGCTTCTTTTTTGCATTTACTGTTCGAACGCTTTTTACTGATGTAAAGATGAAGCTGTTGGTGAGCAACTATTAAATGGCATCATAAGTATGAATACACAAGGAATGGCTTCATGCATTTCAGGTTGTCGTACCAGCAGCGCGTGGCGGAGGTCGTACCTGAACAGTTTGACTGCTTTGTGCCTGCTAAGCCCAGGGTTGTTTTCCGTTACGATCCTGATGTTGGCGGTAAGATTTCCTTCACTGAACTTTTCATAGCACTGTAAATCTAGGCTTCGTGTCAGTGCAGTGTACGTTAGTCTGTTGTATGTACTGCGAACAATTAGGTCAGGGATCTAGAAAGTGATAGTGGACAGGAGCAGTATAACTTCATACGAGGTAAAAATTTGACATATTTGCTGTTGAACATGAAAATGAACAAATGTGCGAAAGTATGTAGCAAATTTAAAACACGTGCTCGGGGCTTTCAGTAATTGGAAGATGAAAAAGTTAACTAGTATTTCAGTGTTAAAATGAGCCTGTGTGCTTATAGTTGTGAGACTCATGCTGGAGTTCTGTTGCGTTGCTCAATCTCAACTAATGTGCCTAGGTTGCATCGTTGAAGCCTAATCTAGCAGCGAACCGCAAATTCCTTTTGTAAAAATAAATATGTATGTATAGTATGTATATATCTATTTATATACGAACAGATTGTAGACTTGTACTTTGGTGCAGTGTCAAAATGAGCAGAATATAGTAAAATAAGAAAGCAACCACTTGATTATGTTGTAATAACTTGCGAAATCACAAATATAAATATTCTATGTACTTGAGCAGCTGAAGAATCAGGTTGGGAGACGGCTCAGCAGTTGATTGCCTGTATTCGCAAGAAAGCAAGTCCAGATGAAGTACTCAAAGTACTGGACGGCATCAACAACCCTCTGAGGGGAGAGCTGGCTGGGGATGAGATGACTCCACCCTACAACCCCCTGCAAATCCAAGTATTCGTGCAGACCATACTCTATCTCGGCTCCAAGAGCTTCTCGCACTCCTTTGCTGGCATCACAAAGTTCCTGCCCGTATGTCCTTGCTTTGCTCTTCTTAATGTGACCACTGTCATGGATACCATCTAGTCTGACGTGATCTTTACGTTTAATAGTTGGTGACCAGATGTCTGTTCTTACGCTGAGATTCTTGTTTGATGCTCTATTATCTAACATTATTTCACGAAGAAGTCAGTTCACGCAGGGTTGTGAATGAGTTACTTTTTGATAGTTGATAACTCACACGTTATAGTGTATGGCTTGGTGAGTGATGTTGATATCTTCACACTCGTTATAGGCAATAATTCCAGTGGAAATGGTAAAGACATTTGCTTGTGCTCAGGTGTTTGAGGCCATCGTGGTGGGGGATGGAGAGGCGCAGATGCTGGTGCTGAAGGAGATGCACGCGATGTGGCAGAGCCATCAGCTCATGATGGTCGTGCTTGTGGACAAGTTCCTGAGAACGAAGGTGGTGCAGTGCGCCTCTGTCGCCAACTGGATCTTCAGCAAGGAAATGGAGGCGGATTTCACGAAGTAAGTTGGCGGTTTTGCTACTCACTCGCATCACCTGCGATGTGTAGTGCATAAAACTCTTGTTTCTCCCTCATGTTGTGATTTGATGGTTTAAAGGAAAGCTGCAACCCGTGAGGAGCGACCTGTAGAAAGTTCATTATGTCTTCAATTATTATTAATCATTCCAATTTTGAATTGGGAATATGTGTTCGGTCGTTTTCTTTCTCAGGTGCAAGTTTGAATGATTTATACCATATTTATTGGACCGAAATTTAATTTTTTTCGTCTTTTTTATTAGATGCTAATTAGAATGTTTTTGTTTTCTATGAAATGGCTTCAATTCTCTTGAAGAATAAACGCTTCACGGTACTAACGCTTCAAAGGTAGACATTTTCAAGATGGGGCGGTGTTCATGAAGTAACCACCATACTGTGTGTTGCAGGTCTTACGTCTGGGAGATTCTGCACTCCACCATCCGCAAGATGTCGAAGCACGTGGCACGTCTGCAGAAGGACATGCACGACTCACGAGACTCTCACCGACGGAGGCGTGGTACTGGAGGCACTGGAGATACTAGACGCGCCTCCGACGAGTCCGAGTCTAACTCTGAGAACTCGAGTGATGAAGACAACCCGCGACCCAGACCAACTGAAGAGGAAATTGAGCGCATGGAGGAAAAACTTGAGGCTGCCCAGGCCGATCAAAAGAATCTCTTCTTGATTATCTTCCAGGTTTGTTTTCTCACTTGGACGGCTTAAGGTTTTTACTGGGATACAAAAATTTAAGTTGTGAAGATACGCATGTATCTTGAAGAGTACTTTCATGCCAGTTATGTGTGAGCTTTCAACTAAATATAAGATTGATTACTTTTCGTAGGTGTATTAGAACGGTGACTCGTTAATAAATTCTCTGATGTACAACCAGTTTGATTTTGTTGCACGGCGATCCAAATCAAGATTTCAATTTTGTGCTCATAACTGTGCTTGTTGAGTTCAGTATATCTTTGGACCTGAAAGTCACTGCGCATATTTTAAGATAAATGTTATGATGGTCGTCTTCGTGCTAGTTTTAATAAAGAAGTAAGCTACTTCCAGAAGAAGCTTCTCAGTTCTCTCGCTTCTAAAGCTGCTTTCATCAGAAAGTTTAGTTTTATTTTTCGGATGAGATTTATGCTAGAACTGCTTTATCACGTCACAGCTTGTGTAGAGATAAGCGTCTTGAAATTTGTTTCTACTTATTCTGTATTATTCGTGCAAGAGGCGCTTGACTGCCTTTGCTTGCATTTGTGAGACGCTTGTTTTCCTAGTTACTCCTGTGTTTTATAACTTGCTTCATATATTTGTGTAGCGCTTCATCATGCTGCTGTCAGAACACATGGTGCGCTGTGACACTGATGGCCGTGACTTCGACACGCACTGGTACCGCTGGACTGTTGGACGCCTTCAACAAATATTCATGCTGGTCAGTGCACACGTTTACTTGTTTCTAGCCTTGCAATATGATGTTAGTCTTTAACTATTATGTTGAAGTATGTTCATACCGACCGAGTCCATGCAGGTTCTTTGTGTTACGTAAGTGAGAGTGATGAGGAGACCAGATAAGTTGATGGAGGAATTAAGGTGGTTTATAGACCACATGAAGAGGAGACATTGTGTACAAATAAACCAAAACTTTGATCTTGAACATATAAGACATTCATGCTCTGACTTGCTGCGCTTCCGTGAGACCTGGTATAGAAGGACAGTTATTCAGAGCATGAATAATTTTGCTACATGAGGTGTGGATTATGGGTATTGAGTGTTGTAATACAGAGTTTGCATTACAAACCCTGCATCACCAGCTTGGTCGACTGGTGAGCGAGTCTGCTTGCGAGCGGAAAGACCCGGGTTCGAATCCCGATGCCGACATGGTTGACGCAACTAGAAATACGGCATGGGACTTGGGTAAACAACCGAATAATTATCGAAGTAATTATCCGACCCAAGAATGGGCCAGAAGGTTCGTTCCTATAGCCTCATTCTATTCTACTTCTGTCGGCGGAAACATTTTACAAGAGATAGTATTTGTACTTCATTTGAATTGAAGACTGGTGCAGGGTTCCTGGTCAGCCTGCAAGTACAGGATAAGACTTGGTCTTGGCCGGCAGATATCATGCTTGTTGAGCTTGGTTTAGCGTGGGTTGGAATGTGAGCTTGTCTCTTAGGTTTACTGCTACACGACTACTGCGGCAGAAAACAGGTAAAAATGTTGCTTCATGTAGCACTTCTTTTGCCTTATTGAATCGCTAAACCTCGTAATTTTTGTGGCTCAACTTTTTGGTTGGTCGCAAGGCTTGCTTTTAGTATTGTTCTTTTCTCTTGTGCATTATTGCATATTCTTGTGCTTTTCTCTTTTGTGTTATTCCATATTTTAGTGCGTTATTGCATATTTTTGTGCATCTTTTGTGTGTTATTCCGCATTCTAGAGCTTTATACGCATTCTCGTGTTTTGCACATTCTCGTGCAAACCATTTACTCTTTAGCCGTCAAATAAAACATTGGAGGCCGGGAAAATGTTGATCGGCTTGACCGGCAATGTGTTAATAGAACATGCTCGGATATTTTCCCTCCGTCCACTGAGGAGAAAAGATTGCTTACTGATCTGCCTTGTAGAAACTATTTTTACGTATTAAACCGTAGTATATTTTGCTGGAAACCATTTCCTCGAGCGGTCCACGCGCCTTCCGCTTCAGTATGTAAGGACTGAGGTATGTAGTTGTTGTGTCGTCAGGTTATTGTTCAACATAGTTATTATTTGATGTTCGTGCAGCACAACAACCAAGTTGAGCGCTACGGCCAGACCCTCAACACGCTGCTATTCACTCAAGACTTGGACTTGCACATTCTGGACATCTTCAGCCAGTTCATGGCTCTCCGAGCTTAGGCAGGTCACTCTCAAGGACGAGGCAGGTCACTCTAGGCAGATCACTCTCAAGGACTTATCTAGTGTTTCCAGGTGTCAGGTCTTTTGAAGCACTTATTAATGTATCGACTTTCATGGTAACTCCAATACTGGGATTTTGATATGCTGTTGTTTTCATTATTGTCTCTATGGCTTTATTCATCCAGCTACTATTTCACCGTTGGTTTACTTCAGTGAAGTGTCTTCGTCACTGCAGACGCGTAGAATTGCAATCCAAACTCGTACATTGTTTCACCAAAGATCTTTGAGTAAAGGATAATTGCTGTTGGAGTCTAATGCGTTTGCATTTGAATCGTTTAAAGAGCTGTTAATACTCCTGCTTTCATGGGGGGATATTTTATAAGCAAATAGCCGTGCGTTTTTCAACACTATGTGGAACACTTGGATTACACAACTGTCGGGTGTTGAAATCATTTTCTTTGTTTGTCCTCGACTTCGCTTTCGACGAGTTTCAATATTACGAGTAAGTTTATTCCTTAATGTTTCATTAACCGCTCTGCATGCCGCGTTGACAAGAAGTGCAGCGCTCTACGAAATTGTTAGTTCATCCTATCAGTAGTGTGAAGTGTTTGCAATCCAACGACGGGCTGGTTTTAGCAACCCTATTTAGTATACTGAACTTGACGTCTATATTCTTGAGGTATGAACTACCACGGTATATTCGAGGTAGTTTCCGACCTTTTCACTCCAATTTAAGCCTTTGATGAATTCAATAATATGCATTGCGAAAGCATGATACTTTACCTGAAGTCATTGCGGTGGTACGCAAAATACACAGTCACTGAAGCCTATGCACATTTGTCACTATCAACAGGCCTATATGTATGACACGCTAGTTTCTGGATAGTGCGCTAGTTTCAACATCACACGTTAGTTTCAACATCATGCGCTAGTTTCAACATCACACGTTAGTTTCAACATCATGCGCTAGTTTCAACATCACACGTTAGCTTCAACATCATGCGCTAGTTTCAACATGGAATGTTTCAGTATCGCTGTCAGTGCGTTATTGGTAATATTAATATTCTTCAGGGGAATTTCTTCGACAAGTTAAAGATTGAGCCCTCGTCTTGTTCATCGCATGTATCAGAAGGTATTACAGAATGTGCATGTCGTTAATTTAGTAGTGCTTCTATGTGTTTAAGCTTTGCTGTCGAACTTTATTTTCTCATACCTACCCTGACTCAGATTGTGCGTTGATTTTTTTCTTAATACATTTGTATCACACAATTTATTACATAGTTTTCCCCAGGTGAGTTTATGCTGGTATATTCTGCTGAGTCAGTTATATTTGTCTTGTAGTGCCCACAATATAAGGAGAGAGACTCACAGACCTAGGCTAGGATAAAATAGCTGTGACTAGATAAGCTTTGAAAGACTAATCCGAGTACGAGAAGTAATTTTTTGCTTGAAAATGCATTTAAAAAATTACACGAAGCTTACGAACTTTGCTGATGTTTTATATTTCTATGGTCATATATTCTTGGTTATAACTGTGTGGTGTTTGTTACTCCAGACATACATGCGAATGTATTGCACTACACTCAAACCTCGATTTTTTTGCCATTATTATTTGCGTTTTTACAACTTTTAGTGCTTTTAGAGCATTTCTTCATTATATTCAGTATTACTCAATTTTCGCGAGTTTCGTTGACGTTTTCCTGCATATATAGACCCTTAAAATCTTTAATTTTAGCTTCACTGCGACAAATAACGAAGCTTGACTCTATAATCTTTTTTGTTTATATTTGACATACGTTTACTGGGAGTTGTGTGTTCTCAAGGCGCACCTTAACGAAATATCTCTGGAGCCAACATAATGTGTTAGCAATTTTTTGGTGTTCAGGTTAAGCTGCGTTTCAAGTCGCGTTTTCATCCATTGATCAAGTGTTAATTTCTCTGTTTTGGTCACGTGTTTCCTGTATTTTATTATTGCCTCGTTTGTATGACTGTGTATGACAGGTGCGTCGTCCTCACGACGTCTTCCGTGAGCTCGCTTTTGTTCGAATTTTCTTTCACGGTTTTTCCGTTTTTCTCTTCAGTTTTCACTGTTCTTTGCTACTGGGATTGAGGGTTGAGCTAACTTCGCTAACTTTATGTATTATGAGCGTTTATTGTAGAATTATTTTTAAGATACGGATACTATCTTGAAGTTGTATGGATCGTAAAGGTTCCAAGTTTGCTTATATTACATTTTCATTTTGATGTTCACTCGAGTGATTCGATGGTCAATATTGTATAATTATAATTATCCACCATAGATATAGATTTGTCATTGTTCTAGCTTTGTTCTGACAGTGTTCTGTAGTTATAGATCACTTAGCATGCTCGTGAACGTTCAACATAAGCAACATGAACACGTCGTTGTTTCCATTACCCTGTGGAGACCATGCCCAGATACCAAACGTTCAACTTCGTTGATTCTGCCTCTGTCAATTATTACTTCAGTATGAAACTCGCCTTTGTACATTTAATGATGTTGTCTTGCAAATTTAGCGCGCTAGTGGATTGGATTGTCAAGCATATATTGATTTTCTTTTTTATTATAGAATTCTTCATTTTTCATATCAAGCGATATCGGACTCGCATATTTACCTACACTTCATTAGTACGTTCCGTGCCGTGACTTTTAGAGGCATTTAATATGCTCCAATTGAATTTATTTTTTTCAATTCTGTACCGCTAAATTTTGGTGACAACGAAAAGTTAAAAGTTCTTTGTAGGAATAAATCTATACTAAAAGAATGTATCTGGTAGACAAACCACGAGTGCATAGATTTCAGTAGCAATCGAATAGGATTTGAAGTATACAATATTTCTTGGGAATACGTTTTATTATTGAGGAATAACTGGGTATCTCAACAAACTTGCTTTAGGCAAGTTGTCTGCGCAACAATTGGTCGAATCTAGAATAACAACTTTTTCTATCGGATGGAATCATCAACTCTAATGTCTAGCTATTGGGGATGGCTACTGGAATTGTTGGATAAGGGAATCTAAAACGTGATCAGGACTACGAGTGTCCAACGCTGAAGCGTCGAAGTTCTGTCGAGGAGCTGCTGCTGCTGTAGGTTCAGCAACTCGAGTTCGCGTTCTGGATACTCTGCTCGGCTGAGGCGCCTGAACTCGAGGTTCTTGCGCCACAAACCTCGTTTCGTCTCCGAAGTCTATAGCTGGTTGAGGGGGTTGCTGAGGCTGAGGTCGGCTTTGGAACTGCTGGCGCCGGTCGTCAGCAGGTCTCGCTGCTCCAGGTCTCGAGAGTTGTCCTCTCTCATCAGGGTCGCTAGGACCTGCGAGATGCACGTAAGGCACCTCCAAGTGACGGTACAAGTCGTAGTTGCTGAGGTCAACGTAGTTTTTGCCCGTGGTTTCGTCTATTAGGGTGGGAGGTGCAGGTGAAATGACGCTGTCTCCCTCGATCTCCGTGCCTCGTTCACCGGCTGAATACCAGCGAGTCTCGCGTTCTCCTGCGTCGTTGATGTAGGTGAAGTTGCCCAGCACTGTTCCGTTTGTGTAGCGAACTTCATACTTGCCTGATCCGTCTGCGCCCATGTAGTCATAGATGAAGGCACCGGTTACTGGGTCAGTTCTGAAAGTAATAGCAAAGTCGAATATTTAGTTAAACTTTACTTTTATCGTAAGAACTGTAATTGGCATGCAATTTTTTCAATTCGGATAATATCCAATAATCGTGAGGTTTGCTCTGTTCACTTTCCCTTAGTTACGAGGTTGAATCTTGGCAGAAAAGTTGCTTACTGCCATCTCATTCTTTCTACTCTCAACACTTCAGTTGTCTACACCCGAACCTTTGAATCCTGGTCTTTTTTGACCAAACTGATATTTTCTAATAGTGAGGAGCTAGAATCATGTTTCGAAGCTTAATCAGAGAAATTTTTCTTGACGCAGAAAAACAAAACTCCGAGTGAGGCTTATTTCGAAGCCTCTTAAGTTCTGGTTGATTGTTAGGGAATTAACGGAGCCTGCATTTAAACTGAACCCAGCGTACAATCCTTGAAGCCCTGCTTCATTCTCCTCTACTGGTGAAAGCTCTTCATTCGAAATTCACTGCTAGAGTTTTCCTCAAACTTCTAGATTTCGGACGTATAATTTCAAAAGTATTAGGCTGAAGTATGCACTACTTCTTTTACTCCAGAAAATGAAAAATTTATAAACAATCCTCTTAATATTTGCAAACTTTTTAATATCATTTTTACATGGTATTTCTCGAACTAAATTGTCTTACCTGCGGGAGTCCTTGAGGATAGGGATGTGGGTGGTGGTGGTGACGTCACCAGCCTGACGACTCTGTTCAACAAGACGTATTCAAATTACTACAAGACGTATTCAAACTACTACAAGACGTATTCAAACTACTACAAGATGTATTCAAACTACTACAAGACGTATTCAAACTACTACAAGACGTATTCAAACTACTACAAGACGTATTCAAACTACTATAAGACGTATTCAAACTACTACAAGACGTATTCAAACTACTACAATACGTATTCAAACTACTACAAGAAATATTCAAACTACTACAAGACGTATTCAAACTACTACAAGACCTATTCAAACTACGATAAGAAATATTCAAACTACATTCGTGGCTCATGGATATGTCATGAAAGCAGTACGCGAAATCTATGTGTGAACATATTGTTAGTACTAAATCATTTTATTGCCCTTTTAGCGTCTTCCGTAAACCTTTAAGTCCCATAACGGATATAGATCTAATTTTTTCTAATCTCTCCGTCAATTATATCGATAGTATTCTAGGTTCCTATGCTGAAAAAATTCTCTAATATGTGATTAGGTTTCTTGAAAAATTAATTCTGTGCATAAATGAGTAATTAACGTATAAATCGGAAAAATATTCTGTTCGTTCACTTACAATCTCCGTAAATTACATGTCACATGTATTATGAATAAATTATTGATGAGGTGTCTACTTGTTATTCATAGTTGAAGCAAGAGTCCGAGTGCTTGTAAAACTGAAACTTTTATTTACAACAGTTTTACATTAAAACTTTAAAATTTAAACTCTCTGATTAAAATTGAAAAATTATCTTGGGCTATGCTTTTAGTAACGCATCATGAATATAGTAATGCATGTGATACTTTATTCGGAGTTATTCTCACAATATTAACTGATGGAAAATTTACATTATGAATCTTAAACAGCGCTCTTTAAAAGTCAAAAGTTCAGAAATATTATGAGTCTGGTATCGCTAAATTGCATCACTGAAGCCAACATTGAAAGAAATTGAGAAGAGCAAGAAGACAAGGTTTAGTGAAGTCTAGCAACGCACCCCCTGCTGCAGCGGGCGTGTGCTAGGAGGGGCTGGAGCGCGAGGTGCAGCCTCTGCTCTAGACCTGGGCCTCGTCGCCGTCACCGGCTGCTGGAAATCATCCGTTTAACATTCGTGAATTATGGACATTTTCTTGTTAATTTGTAGCAATTTAAGAGCTCGCGCTGACACCACTCAGCCTCGTGTGCTGTTGTGAGCATCGTGGGTGCTGACATGCCAGCCACCACTGACGTGTACAAGCATGATCGAATGTTGTCAGTACAAGTTACTTAACAATTTCCTCAGTGTTACACATGTGAAACACCTTGCGGCGAAGAGTTAATTCTTCTTACTAACATTGAACAAATTATACACCATTTATTGAAGCTAGAATATGGCATCGAAGGGTACACTAATTGTACCTATGTATATAACATATATGTTTCGTGAGTGAAATTGTCGGGTGTTAACGAATTCGTGAAACAGGACGACATGATATGTGTTCATGTTTTAACTCCTATTGAGCTTGACGTCCTCTCTCTGCTTTACATGCAATGCCTTGCAGATTTATTGAAGACACGTTTTTCTTCAAAGAAAGTACGGAAGACATGACGTTATACAGTCGTGTGTCTGAGTAAATTAGGAACGTTTTATTAGCTCGTTCCTTTAAATTATAATTTAGATGTGACTCGGACAAAAATACTGCAAAGTTATTTTCAGAAGTACATGCCACAAAAATTATAAGTAAGTTGATGAAAAATAATTCAAGTGTTCCTGAATGAATAATGTTAAATTTGTAATCCAAGTAGCTTACAACAGATTGGGGTCCGGACTGCAATAGAACTTATTAGGAAAGAATTCATCTTGAAATTCTTCATTACAAATGGGCTCAAAACTCTCAAGGTAGTCTGAAGAAGGAGTTAAACTTAGAAGTTACCTGTGGTGCTGGCTGGGCAAAGTCAGGTCCTGGTAGGTCGTCGTAGAAATATTCGTAGTCGAATTGTCGGGCAGAACCAGGCGCTTGTCCCTGTGGTGCTGCGATCACCACACTCGCAAACTGCAAATATTTGTTCAATTATTAGGTTGTTACAAAAATAATGGCCGATTTCAGAAGCTTTCCAGACCTTCGAGCGGCCATTATTTTTGTAACAACCCAATAGCTTCGTGACACGTGAGATGTACTTTATAAAATCAATATACTGCCAGAGGTATCGGCTGGAAATGATTTGATCCTTGTTTGGTGTAGGAGGATTTAACCATCATTGCCACCTCTGCATGTACGTTAATCTGAGTTTTGTGTTGCAATCCAGCAATTAGGTCTCTGACGCAAAGAACTGACGTGTCATTAAGTTGGATTTCCTTCACTCCCGCTTGGGAAAGAGAGAATTGAGATTTTCTTTCTTTCGTAGCACCTCTAATTGAACAATCGTTCACATGTTCGAGAGAACCCCTCCTGATATTGTTAGTTTTTTCGTAAAGTTCGTGAAATACCGAAATGAATGGAACTTGGAAGCGGGCATGTACCTACTGACGCAGTACAGAGTAGACCTAGGACAGGATAGTGCCAGTTACAGTTTGTGTGATAATTCACAAACTCGCTTGTTAGTTATATCGCCATATTTCATCATTCTTCAAAAACCTTATTTGCTCTATCATCATGCTACTGAATAACGCTGCATGCAAGCCTAATGATTCGTGGAATGCATAGAAATATTTGCCACGATATTTCAATTCCTTATTACATACAAAAATTACGTAAGCATTTACAGCTTCTTACCAATTATGACGAAGAATTCACAAACCATTATTTCGATCTCTGGTTGCTTCCACTGATGAAGTGGAGAAAGCAGCACTATGTTACAAAGTACTCATGACTTCAGTGTTAGATTATGTTACAAACTACAGTAAAGCTCATGACTTCAGTGTTACATTATTTGGAAACATGATCTGAGACGTCTAAATGTATTAAGGTTATCGCCGAAAAAATGTCAACACGCACCAACATTAACTTAGCCATAAATAATTGATTAGCACGGTCTTAAGTGTATCTTGTACATACTTTAACTAGAGACTTGTGATGACGTCATCTCCCATCGTTTGTTTCAATTTCTTCTTAATTTGAAGCAGGGACAAAAGTACAATATTTTAAACTTCGGTTCTACAACGATTCTGAATTCCCACGTTGCAGTGTTTGCACGTAGAAAAGTGTATGATGGCAAAATAGTTATGTCGTGAAGTCTATTTCCCAGCGTTAATTGCCACGGCTCCCACTTGAGTGGATTAGTCTTTTCTCTTATCAGCGAGTTATCTTTTTCTACACCATGCACTTAAAATAAGAGCAAACAAGCTAATCTCATACCTATTACACTGGCTGATACACATACCTTACTTTCCTAAATTATTTGGCGCCAGTTATTGGTCTGTCTATCTAAATTGCACGACAGAATTGCACATTTTTCACCGACGATACGAATTTCTAGCCGAGGCAAAGTATGACCTTTATCTCGGTCATCTGTTGATCGACATCATTGATGCTTGTCTCCTGACTCGCTGGCTGCCAGGTGAAAGGAGTTCAGTATGCGAACAGCGCCTCCAAACCTTTCCATTAATGCTTAGCTCAGTTCAATGTTATCAAAATATGAGCGTCGTAATTTTTTATTGAAGTACACGTAAATGTTTTTCATCATATACATCCGATATTCTGCCCATGAAATAATGCATATGACCGCAAACCGCAGTCCGTAATTAAGAACTTCTGCACTCCAACTCCTGAATTTTGGATCGACATCAGTAGGAACTCTTGTTTTTATGAACTTTTTTCCGTCAAGTTGACTGATACAAATACCGTTTACGAGTAGTCTGGAACAAAGGACTTGTGTAATTACATTTTTTTTACCAAAAAATCAGATCGCATCTGTACTTCGCATTATAATTAATTTAAAAAACGTTCAGTTTGTCAGAATATTAATTACATTTCTTGTTATTGGTCCTAATAAATGTATACCCCATAATATTAATTTTTATATTGTTTTTCCCCCTTTTAAAGAAAAAATCTCTGTGCCTAGACTTATGATCTGCCAATTATACTAAATTAAGTTGAATTTTGCAAAAATTCTATAATATAGCAAAATGGAAACACTTCAAGTGACCAGCTCGCTTCTCATCCTCCACAAAAAAGGGAAAAATCTTGCCAAGTTTTGCAGCTTTACATGGGACTTAATTCACTACCACAGCTCACAATGACCACGTATATTTTTTTGCTAAAAAATTCAGTTTCAACCGATATCTTTTGATCCCCTTTTTTCTTTTCCAGGTTGTTCATAATGTTTATTCGTTAATTCCGCATTGAAATTTATTTCATTTCAGTCAAAAAATTGTTCTAAAATGTAATTCAAGTTTGGAAACATTTTTAACCTGATACTGATTTACGTTGCCCAGTGTTGCCAATTTAGCATTTTTGGAGCCAGATCTGGCATCTTTTGGGGACGGTTAGCTC
>VCRD01001294.1:29454-93487 GCA_006783055.1 Trinorchestia longiramus
TTCTGGCACCTTTTTATAGCGAATCTGGCACCTTTTGGGCAATTTCATTTGGCAACACTGACGTTGCCGCATAGTTTAATTTTATGATGTCCCAAAACTTTATAGCTTATATAATTAATTAATAATTTATAATTAATAAAACTTTATATTTTTGATACGACGAATATGCTTTGACACAAATTTCAAGTTGTCTTCTCTGGAATTTGTTAATGACAGAAACTGTGACTCTTTATAAACCTAACGCACAGCAAACTAAGGGATCCATTTTTCAACGTATGTTTAGCTGAAAATTTTTCGATCCTTGGTTTCTGAATCCTAAGGAGTAAAATATTCCTGCAGAGGAATGCGAAAAAATATCAACCTCAAATTTTTTACTTTAAAAAACCAATGTTCAAAAGGTTTGATATTACCAGCTAATGAAGTCCTGCTGCTGTATTTTTATCAATTACTATTTCATCTATGTGCCTAGATCCTTAATACCTCTTAATTTACTCGTATAATTACTGTAAACAGCCAGGCAAAGTTTACGTGCCCTATTTTCTCGATCATGAAAGATAAAACTTCTAGCATTGCATGGACTCACTTTCACAACTGAAGGTTTCTATTATATATATTCGTGCTTTGTGCGTCGTAATGTTTTTGCATTTGGGAGCTGCAAGGAATGAGTCGTTATAGAGAGAATGCGACTGCAGAGTCGGGCGCAGGCGCACATTTCAGCACCACCTCAACCGCATACAAAGAAGCGAGCCATGTTGCCCAGCCCATGCTCTCACGAGCGTGTCGTGAAAGTGATGTCTGGACGCTACATGGGAAGGTGTTTTCAGTCGAGATAATGTCTCCTATAAAGGGTAACTTCTTGCGGAGTGCAGCCCCTTCACTCGACTCCTTCCCTTCTTTTTAGGTCTCTTTGTGGCTGTTATTCACGTATCAGATATGTAGACGCAGGAGAAAGAGCCCCATTAAAACTTTCTATTTCTTTAGAACGCAATATTATTTAGAAATTATTTCTTTCAAGCACAGTATGCTTTCGCCCTTGTTGAGTATATTGTGGAATAGGGAATTCGTTATTGTGTCATACATGCGAGTTTGAAGACACCCGAAAAAAATTATGTAAGCCATCACTCGTATTATGTTTAACGGTTTCTTCATACTATTTCATAGTTAAGCAATTAAATTTATGAGAAACTGACATCGCCTTTGGATGTAGGGTTTGTGCTAAAGTAGTCAGTATTGAAAGGTGATCATCTTATACGACCAAATGAAACTGAAAGATTAAGATAATATAAAGCAGTTGTGTCGTTATTAAGAAATAAGTACCTCGTATATTTCTGCCCATTTCGCTTAACCCGGGACGTTCACCGAATCCCGATAGAAGATGATAAATCGAATTAAGCTGATCTTCAATTGTGCTAAAATAATCAGCGTGCGTTAAATTTAATTGCTTCATTGTCTTCACCCATAATAGGGGGCGGCAAGCCATGCATTACATGCGCTCTCTGAGCGACGATTTGTCGCGGTGAACCACTTCTTCAGCTTTCGCTTTTGCAAGCCAAGGTTGTAGGGTGACATGGTGGTCACCGCGAATGATCCTGCTGCACTTCACTCTAGAAACTGGTCCTGACCGAGACGGTTGCAGACACTTTTTTGCCTGATGCTTGCCTTTGATATAAAATTTTGTTGTGTAAGCCGCTGCACTGATTTTCTCAGAAAATGACTCGCACATTTGAGACAATCTGGAGAAAAATTGTAAACAATGCGAGGACTCCGGTTTTAAAATCAAGTTTACACAATACTGTGTAGGTGAAGCAATACCCCAAAAAAATAAGCCGTGTGTGAGCATCGTATTCTACGAAGAATGAGATAGTGAGTCACTGCGAAAATTCTGTTTGAGAAAATTTTCATAAAGCAAAATTGAAATTGGTCTCTCTGCATGCATCAATCCACGCGCACTCGTAGATCATTTGTCATGAATCTGTGGTTTAAATTACAATTTCTTCACAGCAAGCCATGGGCAGTTGTGCAATCATTCAATTGCTCTTATCCTTTGACTGACTTTCGACTACGAGCTAAAAAAAATCACGACACGATTTGGAGCTCGAGGGTCACAGGGGCTCCGCCAATCTACCGACACGAAAAGAAGTTGAAAAAATGAAACTCCTGCTCCGCTAACGAGGTCGATGCTTCTATTCAACCCCATTAATTAAGCTCGGAAGGTGGAACTATGCAGCGCCATTGTTTGTTCACCTATCTCAATATCATTCGCCTATATTGCTGGTCATTGTTAAGTATTCTGCGAGTGAGGGCTTAAGGGCACAGCGTGCGAATATTTATGTGTGAATGCATGCAGGAAAAAATTTCCCAACGTAGTCGTATTTTCTGAGGTTTCCGTGGCCGAATTGTCTTTTATCTGCTAGCGACTTGTGCGCGTTGCCTTTTTGTGGAGATATTGGAATACTACTGTGTTAATTCTGATCAAACTTTTATTTAAATCAATGAAGTTTACGCAATATTGTACAAATAACTGAAAATCATCCATGTTGTGTTGGGGCTTCAAGTTCTAAGATAACAAAATGGTCTGTGTCCGGCCAGCTACGTAGACATTTGATTGCAGAGACTATGTAAAATGTTAGTTTTAAATAATCGTGGGTGTGACGATAGTTTCATTGCAGAGCCTATGTAGTGTTAGTCTTAAACAATCGTTGGTGTAACGATAGTTTCTCTCCAGTAATGCTCTCTAAAGAGCATGCAATATTGTGTGTTTGGAGCGTTGCAGAGCTTGAAGCTTTCTTCTTATCTGAAAGCCCTTTGAACAGAATTAACAAAGCAAATACAGAAATCTATTTTTATGCAAACCAATGCTTTCTCGCAGTAGAAATAAAGTTTGTTTATTGATGAGCACATAAATAAGTGTAAGGCTGCATAAAATGGACTTCGCTTGCAGTACCTCCGCGTAAACTAATCATTGTCAAAAAACGAAAACTACAATTGATCATTAGGGTATGAATAATAAACCTCCTATTCTTTTCTTATGGTACTCCAACTTTAAAAACTAAACATTGGGAAGTTGCTCGTTCATTGCAAAAAAGGGAATAATTCCATGCTTTCATGAGAGCAGTTAACGCGTTCAGTGGTGTACCTCACTGAACTTGTTCTCTTAGGTCATGGGTGCCGGCATCCTGGAGCGCTATCAGGTCTCATGCAATGTACGTATATAGCGGCCACCATTGCTGATAAAAACTGCCAGTGAAGCCTAATCGCGCTCAAAAAGAAGCAATCACCTTGGCATTCTGTCGTCAAGGCTGCCCGGTCAGTTGCAAACATTGACCAACAATTTTTGTTATATCATTACTGAGGCCAGACGATGTCGTTGGGCTTGTTAAACAATTGCTTCTGCTGTGCTCTTTAAAAAAAATCAGTGACCTACTTTTTTAAAATGTGTTTTGAGTCAGATTTTAACGGAATATTGTCTCGTGAACAGCTCTCAAAAAAGAAGTGAACAACTTTTTTTAAAAATTGGTTTCGAGTCAGAATTTAACCAAAAGTTCTTCACCTTAAGAAGTGCACTTTCTAAAAAAAAAACGCTTAAAATAGCTCTCTAGTCAGAATTTAAGTATATGTTCTCGGTCGAAATTAATGTATGCAGGAAAAAGTGAAAGTACGTTTGAGTGCCGAGACATAATTTGTTTGCTCTCACACGAGGCGTTTTTTAGGGCGTACTTATGCGGATGGGGCGAAGAAATGTTACTTTGTCGGAAAATTGTTCCTTTCACTCAAACAAGACTTGATGAAGACGATGATAAAGTGTAAATTCTAAGGAAATATTACTTGTTTTTTGATACTTTTGGAATAAATTGTTATAGCAGATAGGAGCATGATTATGAGTATAATTTGAGTGCAACATGCTAACCGAATGTCTAAAATGTTCACTGTTGATTAAATACTTATTTTATTCTCGGTAAGGTCTATGATGATGTGTTCGTTTTAGATGTAGAATAATTATAAATGAGAACATCTGTCCGCCCTGTGATATACGACAGTATCCATATTACATTGTTATTCAACTGATGATGAAGTAATTCATAAAGTTTTCAAGTATGCAGCATGAATGAAATATGAAAACAAAATTTTTATTGCTGTCAACGTCACTTCATGACCCTTTGAGTAGACAATGTTTTTTCAATATTTCTGCAGTATTTTTTTGAGCTTAAATTGGATTGTATAAGTTCGAATTTAAAATTTCCGCTGAGAAGCATCATAAAACTTTCTATTTTCACTGAAAAACTTTCTCAATTGGCATAATTTGTTTAGAAGACTGCTACAGAAGAAGTTGTACCATATAGAACACAGCACAGTAAAGACAGTCTTGACTCACGAGTACGAGGGCTGTTAGCGCGCTGCAGATCATAGCTCTTTGTCTTCTTGCTGTTCCAAGTGCAGAAGTTGTTGGATGTTCTGTGGGGTAGAAAAACGAATTATTTTTTCACCTTTAAAACGTAGGGTAATTTGAATTTTGGGAATGTATTTCCTCGGGGACGAGCTACGAAAACAAAACAAAATAAGGCCAATAGAGCAACATGTTCGATCATTTTTTCTATAAGCATGGGCTGTACAGTACGCTCTATGGAAATAGAAGCTATTTCCATTGTGAAAAAAGAGACTTAACACGTTGAGTGCGATACGACCCGCCGGTGGGTCACTCAGGTTAGGTTCTATAATTTTTTCAAGGCTTTCTAGTGACTGTGTGTACAAAGTAAAGATTTGCACCAGCTAGGCAATCGCAGGCAACGTGTTAAGCAACTCTCGTTCAGAAGAACTATATTCCAACCTTTCTAACGTTACCAGCCGTTACCAGCTTCAAGTGTTAGTGACAATACCAATCTCTAAATCATTTAAATGTGTAGTTGCTGAGTAATCTGAATGAATAGTTACTCGTGATTATGATGAAGAAGAGCATCTTATTTGTGTGGCATGATCTGGCTCTAATTTTCAAGACATCACGGCTGAATTGCATTGTCATCACAATCAAAGTATAACTCTACCCTTTTGAGTAGAGGACAGGTCTCTTGCCCCTCTGCAATTATTTGCTTCGGTTTTATTGCTATTTATTGCAGTAACTCTATCTTCAAGGCATTAGCTATTAATGCTAAGTATAAAAAAACTTCTGAAGCGAAGAATGAAATCACCTTTTAATAGACATCAGTTGCTGAAAAACCTATTTCAGAAGAATAGCTGCATAATATTTTTATGCGCAATACCACACGCTTCATAAATGGATAAAATTCACAGATGAACTTGAAATGCATCACAATGCACTGATCACACAGTGTTATTAGAACAATAAACATTCGTGTTTTGCTCTTTTAATGTGAACAAGGGCGCAAAACGTGAGTTTTCTCCCATCTTCTGTGGTCTAGACTACAGAGTAAGTGCCTCTCATTCCAAACAAACCATGAAGCTTTCGTAGTCTCCATTTTAGTATCATGAACCACGTTTCCTAAATTACCTGTAATTTACAAACTTCATTGCATGTTTTAATTAATTGTGTTTGCATAGTTAATGAAGCTCATGGGGGTAGTTTTAGCTTTAATGTAACATTGAACAAAAAAGAATATTTTAAGTCGCATACGTTCAATGCATTATTCCCATGCAATAGAAGTAAAAGACCACCACAATTCCTGGAATCTACTTTGGTTTAAAGAATTTAACTCACGAGTGTAACTTGTGAGGAAAAAATTTTGTGAGCAGAAATAAAAACGAAAGGACGACGCTCTTTACATTAATTTTCCAGTACTTTTGTGAGATATTTCACTGCTGGACACAGCGCTTTCATGATGAATGACATCCCATGGTTATAATTAGAAGAGCATGAATGTTCGTATTCTGAGAATATGAAGTGCATGAATGTTCGTATTCTGAGAATATGAAGTGCATGAATGTTCGTATTCTGAGAATATGAAGTACATGAAAGTTCGTATTCTGAGAATATGAAGTGCATGAATGTTCGTATTCTGAGAATATGAAGTGCATGAAAGTTCGTATTCTGAGAATATGAAGTGCATGAAAGTTTGTATTCTGAGAATATGAAGTGCATGAAAGTTCGTATTCTGAGAATATGAAGTGCATGAAAGTTCGTATTCTGAGAATATGAAGTGCATGAAAGTTCGTATTCTGAGAATATGAAGTGCATAAAAGTTCGTATTCTGAGAATATGAAGTGCATGAGTGTTCGTATTATGAGAATATAAATGTCAACGTCATGAAAAGAATATGAAGGGCATGTGTATCCTGTGTAAAGTAGGATTTTGAAGGGCAACCTTAGCTCAGAGAGAAAATACCGATTTCTTGCTAGTGCTTCAGTGTAACCTTTAAGAAGACTAACTGCTTATTAAGTACGGCAACAATATACCATTAATGTAGCAACTCAGCGATGGATTTACAGAATTGCTTCATTGTAACGGATTCTACGAAATTCAAACTAAACAATAATTTGACACACAAGGCCTCGCAATGGTAACCTTGTTTTTTTATTGAAATGTTAATGCTTACAAAGTCCTCTGAAGTTCAGCAAGGAATGATGCCTTACTGAAGACAATATTTTATTCGAGTTAGTTGATTGCATTAGTTTAGTATCTATTTAAATTTCCTTCAAATACAAGTATTTTATTAATACAGTCATTGGATGTATGATAAGATTGTCATAGATGTATTGCGACCTAAAATTTTTTTTACTCATAAGTGTGCAGAAGTAACCATTTTATCACTTATTTTGAAATTTGTCCCTGACAAAGGGAGTAAAAACCCTTTTGTTATGTAATTTCATTAGAAAATATGAATACTGCTGTAGCAGCAGAATAATTTTGGGAATGCAGTGCTAGGTTAGCAAAGAATACAATTTTGCTCTCCAATTCCGTCTGCGTGAGAATCCAAAGGCTAAAAATAAATTTAGAAAAGCCGGGAAGAAAATAGTATGAATCTAGTTCATTGTTTCAAAAGGATTTCAATGAAATCATAATTCGTAACTGTACAATTATTCATAGTCATTATGAGTTACAATATATTTCACTGTCGTGGAAAATTATTTATATATTTATTATTTATATATTTCACTGTCGTGGAAAATTATTTATATATTTATTATTTATATATTTCACTGTCGTGGAAAATTTTGTGTGATGCAGCTGTGTAACTAAGCCTCTTCTTTGTGTCCCTGAATGCAGAGATAGAAATAGAGATTGATGATAGCTCGTTTTTCAAAAGTTTTTACCTGGCTCAGATTTAAAAATGCAAGAGAAGCACAAAGATTAAATTAAAAGATAAGTTTTTCAAAAAACGAATAGATATTAGCCAAATGTTTGGAGCTTTAAGGATGTTACGCGTAAACTATTTTACGTGGAAAAAGGGATCATAAAAAATGGAAAAAGTGTCCTTGAAAATTCAGGTTGTTGGTTATTCATTTGTTTATTCAGTATTGCGGTTTTATTTAAAATTTTACCTCTAACAAAGAATTCTTAACTCTATAGTGGGGAGTATATTTGTTTAGCTTCATGCGTATGTGCATGCGAACCAGTGCTAAGTTTTGTTACTATTATTTGCTTAATTTGGCTCATACAGACCGGGGGCTGTAGTCGTTGCACACACGCAATTCCTCTGACATCAGAGGCACCACTGAACGAAAGTGAAGGCACCCGCGCGCTTTTATAGGAACGCCCGTGACCCTGCGATGCATCCTCCTGGCACCGGCCACCTCTTGCTCCTCCATTGCATCTGCAAGCCAGTTTCTGTGCCTGTCATGCCACTTAACTCTACTGAAAAAATGTAGCGTCAACGGGCAGTTTTACTACTTAGAATTTCGAATCATTGAAGATCAATCGTTATTAGTAATCGTACCGGTGAATTTGCCATTCTCTTTTATATTCTTCCGTTAGCAGTAATTCAAAAATTTGTAAAATCTTAATTGATTTATAAGAAGATCTGACTGCACAATTTAACTGTAACTCATGTAACGAAAGCCATATTCCATGCGACATGAAACTGCAAAAAATGTAACATAGGCATGTTATTTCTTGCGGAAGTAGTATACAACCAACCTATTTTAAAATTGCCATGTTTATTAATAGAGGACTTTACATACTTCAATGTTTTTTTTGCTGACTACAAATTTTTTGTTCGCATCTTTCTCCATTTGAATGAAAGGAAAAGTACAATTTACATTGCGTACATAGTTAGCTCTTGAAGAATCAGTTGAGCATACGTATACTTGTATCATTATGTATAATCGTGATATCTATAAGTTGTCAAACACTAGTTAATTTCGTGGACATAATGCTTGCTGTTTGGTCGCTTTATCAGCTGGGGAAGAATTTCCGACAGAGCTAAGATTTCTTTGCAGCTGCTAAAAACAAAAGAGCAATGTCAAACCGTAACATGAGGCTTTCAGGAAGTTGTGTGGTCGGTCATGAGACTCGAATGGTGAGCTAAGTACAAGAATGTGGCCTTTATATCTAGGAAAAGTGCATACCACACGCCAGCTCTCAGCTACACAATCCCTGGAAGACCAACATGCAACACTTTAAAATGCCACTTCTAACTTCAGTCATGTTTTATTCACGTTCAATTTTCAGTCTATAAAAATGTGCACATGGGCAAAAAATATCTAGGTACATGTTCCTACTTTTAAAAATTAAGACACATTTAAAATCAAATTCTTATGAGCGATTTTTTTAGATCATAAAGAAAAAAACTATCCACATGCAAAAATAATTGTTTATAATTATTTGAAACGATATTAATCGATATGTTTACTGTCTGTACTGAGTTGATTAACATATTGGAGAATTTAAAAGAAATTTTATTTTAATGAAGAATTCAATTTTAGACGTGCCTTCTTTAATGGTTTCTTCATCATAGGATCAATACAATTGCTGATGTATGTGCAGCTGTCAGTATTAAAAAACATACTAGTAAAAAACTGGTTCATGGAGTCTGGCTTTCTGGGAATTTATATTTCTCAGTTCAAACTTCCAGAATTTCTGCAGCTTCGGTGGGAATCATGAAAAGAGTTGACCCACTGGTCTCGCTATGTCCAAACTCTTCACAAGATTGCTGGAAACTTTCATCCAGTCCAATTCATTGCGAATGCATGTCAGTTCTTTGCCATGCCTTGCTTGTGAACAAAATGTTTGCTCATCAAGCAAAAAATAATGAAGAGAAAATTGATTTTTCTTATTAACTGAGGTTGAGTTGTTCAAATCAGCGACGTGGGTCCTGACAATTCAGTCAAGCTGCATGGATCACTTGGTGTTAGGCCACACGAAATTTGATTGGAAACTTGAAACCCTGTTCGTTTGCACAAAATCAGAGGGACCGATTAATTTGCTCGCTTAAAAAGCATGCACAAGCATAATATACCTAGCTAACATGAATAACAAAAACGATGGAAAATGGTGCTTGTAACCTATGATGTCAAGGAAATGCTTATAAATGATCATTCATACGACAGCTTTGAGTTTGATGTTCATTCAAGAGTTCTTCATTAATTGTGACAATTGCAACCACGTAGCATTCATGTGTCCTCGTTTGAACCTGATACAAAGAGCACGTTGTATCTCTTTATGAATATGAGAGCTGACAATGCCTCCACCGCATCGCCAAAAGCAAGGACGAATGTTGTACGTTTTTACGAGCTTCCATTGGCTGCAATGACGCATTTGTACTGGCGGAGGTGAGCTACAGTAGGACTACTTGCAGTTGACGTTCTCGGACTTCCAGCAATTTTAAGAAAATCACACCTGATTTTACGCATAAAACGCCGCCATTGCTTACGGTGCTGCTCCGTGAATTCTGCTGAATGTAAAGACCGCGCAATGTAGGATGTTTACGTGTTTTTTTTCACGTAATAAGGTAAAAAAGACACTGATTTCTCCATGAAATTTGTGGAGCAAAACTTGAAGTAAATACCCTAGGAAAAATTCGTTTAATTTACGGTGTTTTTTCCCATGACCTTTGTTTTCCTAATTACATTTTTCTGTAATTCAGCAGTATGTATTCTTGTAATAACGTTTTTCCTATTGTCCAATGTTTCCCTAATCATATTTTTACACTGTCCGTATTTTCCTAACCACATTTTCACGTTGTTCATGCCTGGAAGTTCTGACGTCATTCTTTTTTCTAATCCGTGATTGTCTGTACTGATCATTAGAAATTTGTAAGACGGAGGAGGAAGGCAGAGTCTAGTGTGCTTGCCTATCGAAAGTTGAGGCCCGTTTTGGTGGGTTGGTACGTACTTGTGGTGTTAGCATGCACGCACCTGCACTCTGTTTACCTGAAACCTGTTCCTCCTCGTCCTCCTGCCCTATGACTCAATTGGTCGCTCGCTTACTTCTTTGTTCGCTGCTGCTCACGTGGGTCCACTTCTCATTGATGGTCGTCATGCGTTTTCTTGAAACTTCGAAGGCTTTTTTTACATTTGCGCGGAACGAAATATCGCAGAAGGCCTTGCGAAAAGAAAAAATCTAGAAAGGAACGAAAACAATGTAAAGGATCAAGGAAAAATTCCTGTACGGAATGTTAAAGAGAGAAGATGTACCTTTTTTCTGACTTGTACTTCAGGAAAAATGTTCATATAGTATATCAAAATTGAAGTACCAAGTTTTAATACTAATATACCGTAAATTTTCCAATGTATTGCCAATTATGAAAATGCATTCTGAACACAAAACGTAGCAAAGCACGTCGTAAGTAAACTATAATTTCTTGTTGCTTTGTTTTTTCTATAAAATTATTTGTTAACTGAACTCTTTAAAACCAATGCTTCTGAATACGAGCTGTCCTCAAAACTGCCATATGTAAGAGCAGGAAAATAAAGAATGCTTATTCATAGAGTATTTACAGTGAATTTTCAATTAATTGAGTTCAAATATTCCCACTTTGTGTGATGTTTAACTTAACTGATGCAGTCATTCGACTTTGTTAGAAATATGTAAGTACATTGATGCATGCACTAATTTTTACATCTAAAGTTTTAATATTAAATACATTTTTACGCCATGTTCACAGTAAATTTCAATATGAAAACCTCAACAGGTTTTGAGATGTCATTTTTTTCATGAATTACACTGCATTTTCTTGTTGAAGCTTGCAATGCATTTTGGCATCTGACCTCTATTGAGTGGCTCTGTAACTCATCACATCTGAGTTATACTCGTCTCAGGCCCTTGGCCGTCTAATCAAGATTTGCTGTGGCTCTTTATGATAAAATTCAATTACTTTACATAAAACATTGACATCATTCGTCTTCCATTCATCAGCTCGAACGCGCACAGCTTTTTGAAATTAATTTCGGAACTTCGAAAAGTCAAAATTTTCGTTATTTTTTACATCAATTTTTTTCTCGTCTACCTACTGAAAAAGGTCAACGTGTGAGAGGAGCTTATCCGACAGCTCGTATTTCAGAGCAAACTCTTCGTTCAAATTCCGCGTTTACTTGTTTTCTGCTTCCATGGGAACGTGATCTGATCGTGGGCATTATTTTCGCTTTTTTTTTGTTCAGAAATAAACTGATAAGAAGCGAGCATGCGCTGAGGAGGCGCAACCACTTTCATACTGAGATAAAAATACGTTAACTTTAAGGAGACCAACAACACAAAGAGTGAGAATTCATGCGTTAGTACGCTGTTTTTTAGTATCAGGTAGAAAATATCTTACTGTTTCTTCATCAGATTATGAATTATTGGCCATACCAGCAACCTTAGCGTTCAAAGGCTTTCATAAAATGAGACAAAAACTCTCTAAATCCTTTTGTGTAGTTTAGGCCCACGGCAACTCGGAAAGCAACTAAAATTTTGTCTCATCTACTGTGGAATCTGAAACTGAAAAAGTTTGAAGTTTAAAATGAATACACAAGCTCATTATATCCGGCCAAATGCTTTCAGGAAGATTTGACGACTTTAACTTCTTTCTGTTGATGCTCTTCAGTATTCTGTAACTGTAGCTTACACTCGACCAGAACAACACACCGTCAGAAAGTTCAAGTCTACGTTCCCGTTAAATGACCAGACCTGAAAATGTTCTGTCACTGCGACCTTATCAGAAAACTTATTCATATTTTTGATGCATTTGCTGTTAGGACGCAGTGCTAATCACAAGCACGGCGCTATGACCGTAATTCTGATCCCTAAAAAGCTGCTGAGAAGTATTTTTTCCCTAGGTTACACGATGGGACCTATTTACTGTACTAACTAATGTTTAAATCTGAATGTAGTGATGCGCTTTATAAAGATTCCTCAGGACCAAACTGTTATAAGATGCACCACGGCGCCATTCGTGCGTCGATCATTTGTCACATGGTCGGTAAGTGGACACATGCCTTAGACCAGCAGCGTCTCTTAATAAAGGAGACACAAGGAAAGGATCGTCACTCGCCTAAGCGATTAGTGACGCTAGTTCAAATTGTTTAGGTTTTGGGGAAAGGCTTTTTTTCCACAGTGGATGGAATGCAAATAACAGGCGTGTCGTATGCGCTCGGATACACCTAGGATCACACACACTTTGTTCTGTAAAAGGTTCTCTAGTTAAACACATCACTAACTTTAATGTGCGGAAATGAGTCGAATTATCGCTATCGTCGCAACATTTCACATTAAGAATGAAACTGACGACATCTCTGTTCCTAATAATGAACACTACAAGGAATTTTGATTGAATAAAAACGAAATTTCTAGCACAGAGACATTTTCGAATTTCAAAAAAATGCCCATTGATTTTTTTATTAGCTTGAAGCGATATTTTTAGCCATAGAAGAATATGTGACTAATTCTGACGTGTTCAGTACATGGTCGTACCAAAGCTAATAACCTTTGTTTGTACAGGGATCCATGACGAGGCTTCATCCTTGTGCAGAAACTCTAAATCTAGGAACTGTGATGCCCGTGTGCATGAAAACTGTAAGCTGGTCATGTCAATGCCCATTGCCAAATTTTAGTTCACTGACGTGATGTGTGAAACAGTTTTAATTTGTTCAGTTTTGTATGGAGTATTTGCTCTTTAAATTCAGCAATTAAACATAACATTATGTTTAAATATATTTGTTTGATCGTAATGCGTACATGTCCCACGAATCCGACACAGACATTAGTATTTGAACCATAATATTTTCACCCCTCTTTGAAAATCATTGCAGTAACATACTGACGTCGCAAAAAAAGTAGAAACTTCTCACACAGAGAGGTAGGTGATCCCAAGTGTATCAATTACTTTTTTAACAATTATTTTTACTTTTCTTCGTTAGTAATTAGAAAATGTTGTTGTTCAACTATTTTACTCTTTACAGGTTTCTATAATAAGAAGAATTCTTGTTTTTTAGATCGACTTCACCAGCGTTTATAATGAGGTGAAATCAAGTCTACTCAGCAGGATTAAAAGTACATAATAATGCATTTTGTATCATTGAAATAGGAAGAATTTAGTTTCATCTCTCCATCCCTTCTCCCCCCCCCCGATACTCTGTTTCAAAAGCAGAACATTCTCTACTTCTTGGGCTGTCACATGTGATAATTGTATTACAGCTTTAATGGTAGACACTGACTGAACAAAGACTACGCTCACACATTGTCACAAAGATGCGTCCCAGAAATATTAGAGAGTGAACTTGAAAGGGACGAGCCACGGATATCCGGTCTCCTCAATTTTGATGCTTACGTGAGAGTTCTTATAGGTCAGAATTACAAACAAATGCTCTCAAAATTTCACCATGAAATACACTCATAAATAGAATTAAGGCAGACGAATCAAGGATGAATCTAATCCACTGGACGCAATTTGAAAACAAACCTTGTCTGCTAGAAATACACACATGCTGTAAAACACTTCTGGAAATTAGACAAGTGTAAGTGATGTGGGCACAGACTTATGGAGTCACAGGAATCGAAAGCTAAAAGCAAATAGAGACAAAAAGAATCAAACTATATGAGTGAACACATTTTTGAGTTAACATTTGAAAAAACTTCTGCCAGAGGACTTTTCAAGAGTATCATTGTGTGCATTGAAATACTTGCTTCATTCATCAGGTTAGGAAGTGTTGAAATTTGTGTCATATTAGCTGTACCTTATCAGCACAAGCACGAATGCTGAGCAACATTTCCTGTCTTAATGAAGGAAACAAGTCATCTATTGATATGAAGGGATTATAAATATAACTTTTAGAATCATTTATTGTAAGGAAATAGATGATAATATTAGTACTTTCATTTTTCACTTACGGAAGACGATGATTGTAGTTCCTTTTTATATTAGCGTAATTTTTGTTATTGTTTAGAAATAATGATTTTAATACCTCATTACGACGGACCGCCAAACTTCCAGGTGATCGAATAAGAATTTAGAATAATTAGTGAATGATCTAATATTAGGTGAATATGAGTCATGTTTCATAATTAGTTACAGTAACGTCTACGCAAAGTTTCCTCCAATGTTTAGCATCTGCTATTTACAATACATGTATACTCGTTCCATTGACAAGTCAATACTTAGTATAAGATGAACACTTTATTTCAGTTCCTTAATCATGACTTGTTTGAAATTAACTTCCCTTCTCCAGTTTAGCCTTCGGGAACAGGACATGTTTATGTATAAATGAGTATAGGAAGGTTTTGATTAAATAATATATGTATAGATACAGCAGTTGCATTATAGGTTCTTTCTCTTCACATTACGCCAAAAGTTAATTCCATATCTTGTATATCTATCTAGTCATGAACGCTTAATCATAAAATCTGCATTAGGAATATTTAATTTATTACTTATCTGCTATGATAGGAAGATAATTCCTCTCAAGTGAAGCAAAAGTTTTTTACTTGCAATTCTCGTATTACGATTTATTAGGAAATTACTTTTTCATCTTCCACTTATTTTCTGTCCTATTCGTTTTCTTCCTGTCTAGTTCCTTGACTTTGGAAACTGCATGATGTTATCAGTAGGCCATCTGGCGCTCGCTCCTGATTGGTGGAGAGAAACCACCATTCAAACTTTCCGGTCTAGCGATCAGACGGCCTATGTGGGTATAAATGTACGAGCCTCGTTATAGTCTTCACAGTTTGGCGAGTGAAGAGCTTTTGGTTAGAGTGTTGTGAAGCTTGAGCTCCAATTCATTAGTTCGAAAGTGACTTTGCAAATTTTTACTTGTGTTTGTTATTTGGTTTGGCAACTGCCCAACAGTTCTTAGGTCTAGAGAGTGTTGTAACGCTGCACGATATAGTTTAATATATCTGTACAGTACGTTACGAGTATACGCCAGTTCCCTGCAGTACACGTGTGTGTGTGGGCTTCTTCACATCGACCTCACATTCTTTCTAGATGGGTGAGTAAAAAGTTGTACGGTTGTGAATGCGTTCTAAACTTCCTCATGAACCTCATGCTATCTTAAAATCATCAAATAAATCACTCAAGTTCATTAACTTATATCAAGAAAGCCAGTTCACTTGTTCGAATGCTAATTCTTTCGATTCATGTTTTCATTCAATCCTTGTCTTTCAATTGTTAAGAGGAATCGTATTGCTTAATGGTTTGAACAAAAATTTTAGCTGTATGATCCTAATTGAATTACAAGTTGAGCTATCGAGTCTATTGAAGTGAAATGACCGGAAACTCTTGTTTAATTAATCTACGGATTTGACGCACCAATTTAAATTTTTTCAAAACTATATACTGCATATTCTATATTTTCAATTAAGTTGATACGTAAGATATGTAACAGCATTGGTTTTTAAAGTGCCTTATTATAAAATCCTTACGTGGTAGGCATTCTACGCTTAGTAGGAGATATGACAACGGTACCTGCGGGCATAGCATAGAAACGAAGCTTAAAATTAAAAGTACTAAAAATAAACGCTAGGAATTGTTATTTTGAGTATTGTGCAGACAAGAAGCACAATGTTGAAACAACCAACACACTTTATATCCGATAGAGTATACAGTACATCTATTGTCCTAGGGTTAAAATTCTTATTGCTAACATCTTACGATTGGGGAGACTGCTCTGAGCGATTGCCCGCGGTTCCCTGAGCCTCTACTGTGGTTAAGCGGTTGAGCGACCTTACATTGGTTATCAGGTCTCTGGTTCCAGGGTGCTGGCACGTTTCAAATTTTGTCCTGCTTGTGACGCACAGACCGTTCCTTAATTCTAGTCGTAAGGACGGGAACAGTGGCTAGAAGCATGAGTACGAGCACTAGTAAGTAAGAAGTTTATATTGTGAATTTAAACCAATGTGTTTCTTATGCATGCTAGAGTGGAAAGAAGTTTCTCTTGGTGTTGTGTTAGGCTTGATGAAATGTATGTTGAAGACATAGATTGTCTCTTGCATCACAAGCACAAGCCACTAACCACACTATCAAAGTGCAAGAAAACATAAATCGTAAGCTTTTTTAATTCAGTTTAGAACAAATTATTTATGTACTTTTTTCTAGCTTTACCAGTGATATAATACTTTTTACGAAGCTGCGGAGCAATGACACTTTTGAAACTTGCGTATTTTACAGAGGTAAATGCACGATAAGACCATGAAATAAATTATAAATTGTTGCATGGAGCAACAGAGCAATGTGGACTTTTTAGCATCATTAGTCTTACGTTATTCGTAGAAAGAATGATATTCATATATCGTGAACATTATTAAAATAAGGATTTGTTCTCAAACCTTTCATCATCAATAGCTCACATGGTCATGTGTCGTAAAACACGCAGCTACTTATGCACTTCCATAACTCTTTAAAGTATTATGGATTAATTATGCACGAATGATAACTAAAGCATCGCGAAAAATGTTCGAAAACTTTAAGCTGACGCATCTGTGGTGCCCGTTCGCTAAACATTTATCCTCGTACCGCTGCGCAGTATTTCGATGAAAATAGGATAATTTGAAAAAATAGCTATGTTTGAAGTTTAGAAATCCCACCCCCACCTCAAATTGTAGAACAATTTTTTAGTAACACGTTCATAAAGTATTGTAATATATTGAACACTCAACCCGGCAAATTACGTCCATCCGTATATTAAAAATGGCTTAAAGCTCGTGTGTATCTATGTCTAATGACACTTGTAACATTAAAAAACTAAAATTTGAGGCCCAGGAAGTGAAAACTTGTATGCTGTTCTTAAAACTTCCGTTCGTGAAATTGATTTGACATTTCAATATATGTTTAGTCAATAAATTATAAGGGATCCGGCTGCCTTACCCATGAGTTTATGTTCAGTGGCGCCATTCGTTCCTAGAAACGTGAGGTTCGTGGTTCAGTTCGTAACAACATGTCAGGTGAGCAATGGGTGTGGAAACCATGTGCGCTTATTAATGTTTTTAAATAACCTCCTGATTGCCATCATTAATGATCACTGAATCCACTTTGTGCATGTTTATTAATTGAGCTCTGTTTGTATGCATATGATTGAACCGTTTTGTGGCGTATAGCATGAGCTTACCGTCACCTGTTAAAGACCAGGGCAAGGCCAAGGTATGACACGAGGCTATTGATGTGGGTCATGTGCTGCCTTTCTTAGCCTCTCTGGCCATGTATTACATGTAGCAATTAGTATAGTTAGCGTTGATTTTTAGCCCTTCATTACATAATAAACTGTCCATGCAGTGCGTATATGATCAAAGTTTTTCATAAACACTGGTTAATTTTTATTCTATTTATAAAATGTAAAACCGAGTGGAATAATATTGATTGAATTTATTTGTATTCATCCTTATACTCATAAAAATATGTTCTCTGAAATGCAATTTTTTAGTATAGCTCTTTGGTGACATTTATTTGTAGTTATATGTATAACACTGCAGAGAATAGAGAGAGATATCTTAAGGAATAGTTTAGGGCTTTAGAAATGCTTCTCGAGTCATATAGTGCATTTAAAAATATTCATATATTTTCTGAACAAGTTGCCTGTGTTGTTAAACAATTATCATAAATTTATGAAGACTTCTTAAAGTTCAACTCAGCTGCCAAATTGCTATAATTTTGCTACTTTTAAGATGCACTTGCTAGTCATGGCATACATGTGTATAGTTATATATAGCAACTGAGAATGTAGGTAAAGAAAATATAGTGCTAGTCTATTGTTGGGGGTATGAAAGTGAATCATAAATGTTAATTCATAAAGCAATGAAATGTTAATCTACAAAGCCAATGAATGATATGAAAAGCGAATGTTAATCATTGTCTAGAAAAATCCACCTGTAAGAAGTTTTTGCTGTGTTCAGCAACAAGACTTCCTTGTGGTTGTTAGGGACTACCAATGTGCTGATGAAACTTTTACACCACTGAAGTCTGCTTTATGTTTACACTGACTTGCTGAATATTCTAGAAAATTATCTGATAGATATAATGTTTAGGAAAAAAACTTTAATTTCTTGGTCATGGAGTTGACTAAAGTCTTCTCTTGAACAACTTTCATGTCAATAATTGCACAGTTCAGTGGGTTTTGCTCTCATTTTTTGTCTAATAGCTATAACCATTTTGTCCTATGTACTGTTGGCTGAACTATCATCAAACAATGTTATAATGACCAATGACAAATTCTTTAAAGGTACTATAGTTTGGATGCCATTTACCAGAGCATTGGATGTTTTGGTGTTAACTGTGTGATATATTTGAGATTGATTCAGTAATATGAGGTAATTTTTTCTTACCTTCCAAGCAGTAATAGCTGTTACCCATTCATCAACATATGGAAATGAAAGATACAAAATACTTGTAATCATTGATGCTTGCTTGCATTCAGATCTGTTGAGCTCCTTGAAAATACTAGTAAACATCAATGGAGTTTTTTACACATGTTTTTCAAGCAAAAGTAGCAGTTTGGCAAGGTTAGACTGACAAAAATATGGACATATGGAAATAAGGACCATCTTGATGGATTGTCAGGAAACATGATTACAGGATAGGCATTAGTGCTTTGTTGAGGCGTAAATGTGTTGCCTTAATCTTTTGGATGTCAATTTCAAGCATTATTTCACTGCTGAAGATATCTCGTCTCACTGCTTGATTAATGGCTGGGTTGACTATTAAACAAAAGAAATGAGAATGTCCTAATTCACCAACACCACTAAGTCAATTTTAAACAATGAGACTGATATGACCTGGTTTAGCATTATTTAACACTTTAACTGCATTGTGTGCCATGCATTGTACACTGGACCTTTGTTATACATACAAACTATTTGAAAGTTGCAGTCAATATGTTAATTGCTAATTGCACTCAAAAATTCTATGGGCATAAATTACATTCTTTAGAAGAGATCAAAAAAGGTTTTGCTACTCTCTGTTCATTTTATTATGAGTTTGAAGAGGAGATACTAATATGCCCTTGTTTAAATTCAGTATATTTGCATTCATGTTTTTCCAGGTAAAAAAGGGAAGAAGCCAAAGACAAAAGCCAAGGTCTTGTCCTTGGGAGAGTTCCTTGCAGCTGATGTTACTCCTGACAGCACCATTGTCAGTGCTCCTCGACACGATGATGATGAAGATGGTGAGTCTTTTGTCTTTTTGCTATCTATGAAAATAATTTATGCTACTTGAGTTTTAGTTTCATCATTTTAATTAAGTTTGGCAAGATGTAGACAGAATTATTGTTCAGTGTTTGTATCTTTGTCTTAGGATCTGTATATCTTTGTCTTAGGATCTGTATATCTTTGTCTTAGGATCTGAAAATCTTTGTCTTAGGATCTGTAGAGATCATTCAAGCTATTACCATTTGAATTCAATTTTAGAAGATTTAGACAAACTCACTGCTGTGTATGAAAAAGTTTTAGTACATGAAAGTAGTAAATGTTTATTTTGTAGCATCTTTATATAGGAATGAAGTGACAGTGTACATTAATTAAAGGGGTACTGTGGAATTCTTTTTGTAGTAGATCTTGCACTAAAATTTTTATATTATGCAAGTGAAAAAAATTATTAACCTTCTTAACAATGATAACATGCTTCACATTTATTCTCAAGTCACATGCTTATTGTAATTGCAATCAAGTTATTTGTCTAGTGTGAAGGTGTAGGTTAACCCATTAGGCCCAACTGTCCTAATTTTAGGACAGGCTATAAAGGCTAAATTAGCCTAACGCCGAAGATTTCCCGAACGAAACATTGCGTAAATTTCCCCTCATATCTACACCTTTTTTTTTGCCCAACTTTAGAACAAAATATTTAGAATATAGGGCTAAAGTGAATGATTTCATATGGACTTGACCTTCTATACATAGTATGATGGGCACCAATGGGTTAATGTAGGAATCTTTCCTGTGTCTTGGTGACAATTGGTTGAAGGATATTTTAACATGCTCCATATTTTCATGTTGCAGGGCCTTCAGGAAACATGCCCCTCGTGCTTCCCACATGCCCCCGCATGGCTCGGGGCCCACACGTGGATTTGGAGAAAATTAACCCAGCTGGTCCTTTCATTTGCCATGTGGCCAATTTGCCATTTGAAGCTGACGAGTCTGATGTCAGGCGTTTCTTTGAACCATTGGAAGTGAGTGCCCTCAGTTTCAAACCATTGGAATGGAGTATTTTTGGCATACCAGTCCATGTTTCTTTTTACCTGTGGCAGTTTCTAACTAGTATGCTGTAACCTTATTTTTCTCATTGTAAACATGTGGCACATGTATCTATTTGTGTTCCTAAAGGCATTTTCTTTTCAGTAATTGTTTTTTTGCTCTTTACAGTAGAGTTAGTTGTATTATTGCAATAAATATCGTCCGTTATCATCACAGCAAATGATATGCATTTCTGAAGTTTCCATTTTTTAGACATTGAAATTAACTGATTTAATTCTTCATTTTAACTGTGTCTTTGTTGAACAGATCAAAAATTTGAAACTACCAATGGATCGAGAAGGCGCTCGAAGCAAAGGCTATGGTTATGTCGAGTTCAACACAAGAGCCAACCTCATTGAGGCTCTTGAGAAGCATGAGGAGGTAAGAAGAAACTAGAATTAATGTTTTTGTGTTGAGCTCACAGGCAGAGCATGATGTGTAATTCTTTGCCTATTATATCTGCTCGATTCAGACATTCTTGTTGTGCATTGTTAATCTCTTTTTTTGGCAGTAAAACAATGCTAGAATATTATTTAGTGTGTCATAGTATACCAGATATGAACAAAGAATTTCACATTAGTGGCAAAGCAGTAACACAATATAGCACCTTTTGGGTCAGAGATCAACTAGTCTTTTGCCTTAGGGTCGTACAGCTGTCTCTGGCTTATCCTTTTAACATCAAAGCTTGGTTTTTCTCCAGCACTTCAGCCATCTAGAGGGAAAAATATCAGGTGCAAGATGCAGTCCCTATCAGAACTACATAAAAAATGTTACCATCAAGCATTTTCTGCAAGTATTTGTCTGAAGCTCATGCTCTGTATCTTTATTGAAATTTCCCCCTTATTCAGGGTTTACTTTACTCCATGTTTTCATCCTTGGCATTCATCTGACATGCCCTGATTGTATTTTCAATTTCACTATACATATAGAATATTCTTTAACTAGGTATCCTCAACACAATGTTCACACTGCACCCTAAATTGACAATTCTGTGACTGCTCATGTCTTCCAACACAGTTCATTTACTTTCAACACAATACATCACTTCTATCCCACTTTTCAAGCATCTCATCTCAATGCTAGTACTTTTAATTTTACTTTTCTCCTCTTTGCTCCTCCCTAGTCCCCAGACTTCAAACACTCGCATTCTCACAAATTTCTTGCAGTCGTGCAACACCTCTGCACTTCATGCACTCGCAATGAGTTTTGTGCCTGAAATCCCATCCTTTACTTCATGCTCTTCTTTATTCTTGTGATGGCTTCTTATCATGTGTCTGTAGTTTGAAATTCAACCGAATTCCCTGCCGGCCAGTTGGTTTTTCAAGCTTCCATACTAAAGTAGGAGCTAGGACGTGAGTTGGACACTTTTAATTACCCTAAGGGCTTGTGTTAAAATAAATGTTAAGTAATCTGTTTTTCTTCTAAAAGACGAACATACTCTGACTAAAAGTAGATGAATTGAAATGTTTCATAGACTTCTAAAATCCGTTCTGAAATTAATCTTTGTAGTGTTGCCGTACACAATCTCGCTTTCTGTTCACATTTCATTTAGATGAAAGATAACTGAGATTGAAAGAGATACTTTTTATTTCATGCTAGACGTGAGAAACAAACATAACTTTTTCGTTTTTCCAGATACTGCGAAACCGCAAAATAAGAGTAGACCTGCCTGACATGGACGGTATGTCAGACAGAGGAGGTCGTGATGGTGGCTTCAGAAGAGACGGTGGCAGTCGGTGGGGAGACAGGGATGGTAAAGGAGATGACCGTGGTGAAAGGAGTCAGGGGATCTCTGATTGGCGGTCTGCGCCTCCATCGCAGGGGGAGGGTGAAAGTAAGTCACAGTTCTCTCCGTCATGTTCAAACAAAATGTAAAGTGCAAGAAGATGCGAAGGACATTGTGTTGGTAGGTTTCCCTAAAACAATGAAGTAACATATTGAGTAAACTGAAGAAAGATAACATACATACGTACGTCTCCAAGCAAACCCACATGCTTGAGCTGTAGGTCTAAAGCGAGTGTGAGAAGCATTTAAGAACAGTGGAGATTTAGATGCAGAGGTTGTGTTTAGGTGTCATTGAAGCCTCAAATGCATGAACTCAATTGAACTAAAGAAATTTGTTTTGAATGATTATCATGCTAACTTGAAGACTAATTTCTTTTTATCTGGAATAGTTCTTATCATTGCTGCTTAGTGTCATAATTTTTTGTCAATGTTGTCATTTGTTGAACTGTTGTTTAGCCAATGAGCTTATTGAATTTCATAATTACTTCGTATTATTGGCTTAACTTACTAAAGACATTACTTTACTTGCTTCACATACGCAGCACGGCGATACACGAGAAACAATTTTATTCCATAAAATTATTGTAGCTGCAATGACAGTGTATTGATCACCCTAGTAATCACACCTCAGTCCCAACCATAAGACATTTCTCATCTCCGAGCAGACACTGAATATCTTTTATCTTACTCGGAGTGAGCGCCTGAGGGAGTAAGAGACCGTCGAGGAACCCAGTAGGAGAAAAGGCAGGATCAGTCTAATACTTTGTACTTAGGCATTTGAATATTCTATTAGTTATCGTTTCTTCGTTCTTCGCTGCGCACGTCTTGCTGCTGGCGTACTGACATCGTGCCGGCACGTGAAGAGTTGTAGCACGTGCACTTCTTGTTAGTGCGAAGGTTGTTTGAGCCCATCCTGTCCGCAGACAGGATGGCTGGTTCCTTCTTCCTTTACTCTGCTGATGGCTGTGTGCTTTCTTCAGGTGATGAGCTTTTGTGGAGATGTTGACTCTGGAAGCGCTTGGTAGAGAGTCCGTGATACAGAGCGTTGCAGCCTCTTTATATTATGCGGTTGGCTGGGCTCTGCTGGCTAAGCGTCACCGCTCATGGGTTAATGTTGTGCTTCCGGTCGTAACGGGGTCTAGTCTCGTCACTGTATTCACTTCCGTTGTCTTGTTCTCTGATTGGTCGACGTAGAACTACCACTCGTAACGGAATTCTAGCCTCGTCGTTGGATTCACTTGTAGTGTCAGCCATGCGGTTCACTACAAAGGCTTATTTGAGCCTCTATCGTGGTCATTTTCTGTATCATTTTTGCATTATCTTTATGATATTTAGAGCATAAAAGTTTACTATAAGTCAAGTTCTGAACGTTTTCGCAGGCCGTGGAGGATATGATAGAGGCGGCTTCAGTGATCGAGAGCGAGGTGGCTACAGTGATCGAGACCGAGGTGGCTTCAGTGATCGAGACCGAGGTGAGTGCCTTTTTCATTTCTCTGTTTAGTTAATTGAATTAATTTTCCGCTGTATATGGAATATTTAAGTATTAATTTTAGGTTCTAGTGCCTAATTTTGTGTTTAGCTAAATAGCATCACTTGAGCACGTATCAAAGCTTGTCTGATCGTAGCTATTGTGCGACTCAAGTGGTTCAGGGTTAATATAGAAGGCGTTCATGGTGATGTAGTAGTTCAACCTTCTACATTATTTGTTAAGGCTCATTCTAAATATTTTTAGTAACGCTTTAGTCTACATGAAAAAGTTCGAAGGTTGCCTAAAGTGCGCATAGTACAGCCCAGCTCCAATTACTCATTTTCTGGAATTATAAGACTACTTAATGTAATCGGTTTGCTGGTATTACTGCTTCTTAAGAAGACCTGTTATAACCTTAAGTGTTCTCAAGTATTTTCTTTGTCTTCATAAATTGTTACTTTGTTTTTGTTTAATTTAAACCTATTTTAATGGTAGCGTAGTTCTTTACCGTAATGCATGGTAGTTTTGCCACGTGTTTCTCTAGACACTCTGCTACCCTATTGTATGATTGCTTGCCGTGTTTAGTGTTCTGAGGTACCAGTGAGGTGAACACAATGAGGAGGTCGGTGTTACGATTCATAACCTGTTCATGCAATAGCTTTGTCATAGAGTTAGCATACTAATCCTAGTTTCTTGTGGCATCTTCCAAAGCCTCTGGCCCTGGACAGTTACTCTGCACAGTTTCTACTGACATTGCCTTTCAAGAGAACTCATGCTAACAGACTTGCTTGCAGGAAGTGACAAAATGTATGCCCCAACAGGCGGACGATATGGTGGCGGTGGATCCAGTCGTTATGACGACGACAGGCGTGGAGGACCTTCTCAATCAGACGACGGACCATGGCGGCGCAGCGGGCCACCCGCCAGTACGGGCGGTTATGACGATAGAGATCGTCGCGGTGGAGGTGGATATGGAGACCGCAGAGGTGGTGGATTTGATGATCGAAGAGGTGGAGGCTTCGGTGACCGGCGGGGCGGTGATGACCACTATGGTGGATTCAGTCGCGCAGACGATAGAGAACCTCAGAAGGAGAGACCAAAGTAAGTTATTTTTGAAACTGAAAAAAATGATTTTAGAGAGGGCTTCTTTTCTGGTAGCTGATTATGTAGTGTAAATAATATCAGCTTGTAAATTATGAAGAACTTTTTTTGATTGGTTGTTAATTTTGTTTTTCAATTAGGACTTGAAGAATTACCAACGCCTCTTGTAGAGTTTCTTTTATATTTTTAAAATCACTGAAATGTTCACTACGCTCTTACCTCTTTTTAGATTCTCTGGAAAAAGTGAGTGTAGTCTTGTTTCTACATTCATTTTTCAAAATTTTTGCAACTCCTCATGCAAGTACAGTTTTCTTGCTCCTGAAGTTCTACTTTATCTAGAATTTAGTTTTTTCATATAATTTTGAGTTCTTCATGTGTTGATTTTGGCTTCCTGCGGACCTGTTGAGGTCAATTCCAAGTTAAAATTGAACTTTAAATATGATCATTAAACCGATGTTATGTTTCGTTTTTGCTGTCACTTGATGAAATAGTTCTCTACAATTGTACTTGTTGGCAAAGGCTGATGCTGAAGCCGCGTTCAGTGCCTGCAGCAGAGAGTAGAGAAGGAGGCACAGACAGTGAAGGTAGTAGTCAGACAGAACAATCGTCTTCAGCGGCCTCTATCTTCGGGGCAGCGAAGCCTGTGAACACAGCGTCTAAGGAGCTGGAGATCGAGAATAAGCTGGCACACAAGTCGCCCAGTGTGGTCAAGAAGTGAGTGTCTTGGTAAACTCGATAAAAAACTGTTTCCAATTGTAAGCTGAAGTTCTACAGAGTACTTTTCACGGTTAGGTAGTTAAGGAAAGCTTTGTGTTTGAAAATTATTTTTTAAGTGATGTTTAAAAATATTTTTAGAAGGAAGTTTATTGGTAGGTTATGTTGAAACGCTTGTCTACGGAAGAGTGGACATTCAGGAAATGGTTGTTGGCTTTTTTGTGCACTTTTTAAATTATTTTTCCAGCACAAGCACCTTGTATATTTCAGGTCAAGTCGAAAATCATGTATTTCAGATATCCTTCAGTTTTTCGTTTTTATTGCTTTTAATTTAAAGTATTTCGCTTCCGCTCGAAACTTTTGCAATATTCATTTCTACTGGAAAATGTATGGTTACAGTTACAGCATTTGCATTTTCTTCAAATACTTGACTTATATACATTACGGGAAAATTCTTAAATTACACAAGACCAGTACTGTATTATTTTTTCGTCTGTATCAGGCTTGTGGCCAACATTCACGCATGAGAAGTTAAATTTGAAATTGTGCCTCTTTACCAGAGACGTGCCTCGGGTTTCGAATGCTGACATCTTTGGTGCAGCAAAGCCTGTAGATACAGCCTCTAAAGAGCAGGCTATTGAAGAGAAGCTGGCCGGTAGGAGATCACCCAGCGCCCTGAAGAAGTAAGACCTAACTCTGTTCTCTACTATGCTAGGGTTGATTGCTTCAAATTCTGTTCTCTCAAAAAGTACGATACATTAGGTACTTCTGTAGCAACCAGCCCTATTTAATGTGGTCTAGGTCGTTGGTTTAAGTGTTAGCTTGTGATGAATGTTTAAGTTATTTCTAATATTGATGTATTTTACTTGCGTTGCAGGGACGTGGCACCTAAACCTGCTGCTGTTGACATATTCGGAGCAGCGAAACCCGTAGACACGTTGTCGCGGGAGCTTGAAATTGAAAAGAAATTAAACCAGCAACCCCTGGTGGATGCTGGCACTGGGGCAGACGCCTGGCGGGAGCGTGGTAGTCGTGACGAGAGGCGGGGAGGCCGGGGTGACGGTGCAAGAGCGAGCTATGACAGAGCTGGTGGTCGTGGTAGTGACCGTAACGATCGTGGGTACGACCGTGAGAGCCGGGGTTATGATCGACGTCCGTACGACCGCGACAACCAGTATCCAGATCGAGATGGCCGTAGCTACGACCGAGATGGCCGTAGTTATGACCGGGACGCAAGAGGTGCGTCTGCACACAAGAGAGATGACAGGACAAACCGTAACGGACGCGTAGACAGCAGTCGTGGTGACCTGTACTCTCAGCGTAATGGAGTGGACAGGGCAGTAAACCTGCAATCAAGCAAGGAAACTAAGGATTATGACAGCGACGAAGAACGCTTTTTGAAAGCTCAGCCCAAGTCAGATAAGCCGGAGGTAAGACTTAGTCTAAATCATGCTATGTGCTTGCAGTCCCTAGTATTGTTATCTGGAATTGATGCATAACTTGTTCTCAAAGCTTGTGTTTTATGATTTGCAATCAAAACTCCAGTCCTGCAGTATGTTGAATTTCTTGGTATAAGTACAGCATTAAAATCAAATGTATCGAAACTACATATTCTGTGTGTCTTTGTAAAACTTTTTCTATGCTCGGAAAACTGCATGCACAGACCTGCATTACTTGTTGGCCAAAATATTTTGTAAAATTCATTACATTATTTTTATCGATATGTTTTCTCTAGGGACCACGAATAAGAACTCAGATGGTCTATGGAAGTACAGTCGCACTACATCTAACTTCTGCTTTTTGTGTGCAGTTATTTGAGCTGTGTTCTCGATTAGTTGAATATATCTCATTTTAGCTGTGATTCTGACAGTTATGTTTCATAAGCAATTTGTTTGAGTTATCTACTCATCGCAATCATTTTGTATGTAGAATGTACTAAAATGGATGGTATCTACTCAATCATGAGTAAATGGGAAGAATTTATTGCTTTTCAATGTTTTTAGAGTACGAACATCTTCTGATACTTTTTTGTAGTATAACATGCCACTTTGGGTGTATTTCAGTACTAAATTAGTTTTCTATCTGATGCCATTCTTCACCTGCATTTCGCTAAAAATTTTATTGTCTTTACTTCTGTGTTGAAGATGAGTGTATGAATTTAGCCATTAAAGTTAAAAAAAGTTAAAAGTTAAAGTTAAAATTTTATTGTCTTTACTTCTGTGTTGAAGATGAGTGTATGAATTTAGCCATTAAAGTTAAAAAAAGTTAAAAGTTAAAAGTTAAAGTTAAAATTTTATTGTCTTTACTTCTGTGTTGAAGATGAGTGTATGAATTTAGCCATTAAAGTTAAATATTTTCTTTCGTGCAGGTGCTGAGTGTGATGAACAAGTTTGGCTCACTGGACGTAGAGGAAAACATGCCTTGATATTCTGAAGACATAGGCTGTTCTCTGATTGCCGCTGCAGCGCTCTCACCCCAACTTCCTTGTTCTTCTCTGTCTGGCACCACCACAGCGATGCCCTACACTCACTCGTGTCAGCACTGTCTCTGTCAACACTATGCGCCATCAATTCTCGCAAAATGATATTAATACCAACCTTGTAGTAGTTGATTACAGCAAATTGTTGACTTTGTCAAGTGCTAGACACGTTGACTGATGACTTCCTTTAGTTTTGCTTGATTTTGTCATCCCATCGACTACAGTGATGGGTTTCAGTTTGCTCACTCTCAAGTATTTCATGTGTATTGCATCCTAGTCCTCTTTTCCTGGCTTCCATTTTAGTGAAACAAAGAAATGTGAAATAAGTGGGTAGTGAGTAAGAGTCACTGAAGCGCTAATAAACTTAATTACTACTGCTGGGTAACATGTCAAATTTAGATGAAGTTTGATTACCAATATCTTGAATTAGTATTCAATTTAAAATTATTTCTACTCTACCGCATATTCTCTCGACTCTTGGACGTGTCTTGCGTTTTTTTCCGCCTCATGGAGAAGCTAATGAAGGTTTTTTTTTCAAATTTGTGTTCCCTTCAAGGGGATGTGCTTCAGCGTATCTTGGGGACGTAGCGTTCCTCGGGGGATGGGTAAAAATCCTGAGCTTTCTTGATGGAATATTTTTGTGTCACTACAGGGTGTCTCAAAAAAATGTACTCACCCTTTAACCGTTGCTAACATGCTGTCTTCTTTGTGTTGCAGGTGTGAGGTTCGAACCTTTGCGAACATGATTCTTTAATCACATTTAATCATGTTCGCAAAGGTTCGAACCTCACACCTGCAACACAAAGAAGACAGCATGTTAGCAACGGTTAAAGGGTGAGTACATTTTTTTGAGACACCCTGTATTTGGCGTGGTGTTGCCAAGAGATGACATCTTGCCGTAGCATTCAAGCGACACTTGTTATCACGAGCTGGTTAGGTATAATTTCCTAGTTAGGCCTGGATTTTAATTTCCGTCTTTCCCTTTTTAATAAGGTCATCATCGTGTCATTTCGATGTACTCCTCCTCAAACACACTCTGTCGTGCTCTTGCATTCTTTCGCTCTATTTTACGGTGCTGGTTTCAAAGTTCCCTGCGTATATTATTAATTGTATATCGTGTGAGAAAAGATACAAATCTACGTTTGAGTACTTCACGTCTCTCCCTGACCTAGAGCGTAAAATTTCTTTAATTTCCCTATCATTATTGACAAATCCGTAACCTATATTCTGAAATTGACTTCTCTCAATTTCCATTGTACCTCGAGACAAACAATTGCATGATATAACGAATCAAATAAAGCAAGCCAGATTTGAGGCATATAGAACAATTAAACTTTATATGTCAAGTTGGCTCTGTAATGCGCATTGATCCGTTTGCGATTTATAATAATTCACTTGAAATAAATATGGATTTGTTTCTTTTAAGTTTTGATGGATTCGAACGTAAATTCTTTTAGCGTTGTAGTTATCAGGCTGTTTATAGTGTGCGGTTTTCTTTCTGATTTGGGGATTCTAGGTTTTTTTAGAGGATTTATTTTGGGATATTTCTGTGTTTTGTTGTGAGGTTTCACTGAACAGTTTTGTGTGCAGACATCGTGTTGACAGACTGTTTTGGACGCACTGTTGTGATACTTGTGTTGTCTGTGTCTTCATTTTAGCCTTGCAACTGCGGTCTCAACCGCCATGTATTCTCCTGAGTCATCGCTCGTATATCCGTCGCATCGCTCTCTCATGCCTGGATCTAGTGTGCTGAATGAACTTCTGAATACCATATTTGTAGCGAGTTTTTACAGTCATGGTACTTCTGTAATGCTAGAACCTCTTGAATATTCTATTTTTTTCTGGATCTTCAAGTTACTCATGTGATACTTTTGTTTTTCATTTCCATTTTTTGGAGTTAACAACGTAGTTCATGAGTGAAGGCGTTCCTCGTAAACTTTTATGATTGTTGACTTCTTGAACTTACATTCAGCTAATCGTGATGTCTGATTCTGTGGAAGCCATGTACGTGATAGTGGTACTGTGGAAATTTAGCCTCGACAGTTTGGTTGAGATGACAAATAGACTTGTGCGTGCTGCTATCATGTGTCCTGCGATCCGTGGTGTGCCTGTATAGTCCGTTTTGTACTGCTGTTTGTTGTTGCCAATCGTTTCTTGCCTCCACAAATAGAGGCACATTTCTACACATGAGGCGTATTTTTGCTTTAATTTCAATAGCTTCTTCCTGAGGACACCTTACTTCATTAGTGGTCCTGGTGGATGCTCAGTGCTGGTCCAAATGCACTAGTTGTGTGGAAATCTGGAGTGGATTTGATGTATAGTTTGGTTGGCCTTCGTGAGAGAGATCCACAGTATGATGTGCCACACGTGCGCCAGCTTGACCAGCATCTAAAAGCTGGGATGCGTTCTATTAACCCACCTAGCTGGGATGTGATCATAACAGGCATTGATGCTTGCTTGACAGGCTACATTGCTCTAGTGGTTTGTGACAAGCCCCGCTCATTTTCACCTCGCCTTGTTTTGCGGAGGGATATTATCGAGGTATATTATTACGCCTTTTTCATCGTATTTTATCCTCGAGAGGCGGGTATGGTCAATGAGTTGTTCCAGTAACCTCCTGTCCAAGCTTATAGTTTATGTACCTCTATTTTTCAATGTGAACTGATCGTGCTGGATTTCCACGTCATCTTCGAGTGAGCGAGGACAGCCTGCTCATCGTTTGGATAAAGTTTCATGTTTACTGCCGGCAAAGCTGTTGTTTGTGTTCTGATTTTCTTATAAGACGATCAAGGCGAGATGGTTGTCTCGCTCTCAACATCCAGCATCCCGAGCATTTTTTTGTCGTCTTCGTGGCGGCTTCAGTTCGTATTTTGGGGATAGCAGTTTGGTGCCTAAAAGAAACTGTAAAAAGGGCGTGCTATAATTTAAATTTCATATTGTATAGGCAATTGGAATAAAATGACACCTTGTAACTTCTTTATTTTCTTTCGTTGTAAGTTAAGGGGTCATTTTGTCGTTTCGGAAGCGGTTGATCTAGAGGCAGTACTCTGGCTGACCGTTGAAATTGAAAGAACTTGGGGCGTCACATACACATTTTCAGATCAATCTTATTTTGAATACGTTTGTCAGGAACTTGTTGTATGGCATAGCCTGTGGCGTATATTGAACGCTTGGTGAGATTGTTGAGCACGTTACAGAACGCGTGCTAAATTCTGTGACGGCAGCATGCGGTGGAGCAGTGACTCGTTTACCTTTATCGATCATGTATTTGTTATACCCACAAAGTTTGTAGATTAAGCCGTGGTTGAAGGAATGATTCACTTTTCTAGATGTTTCCACGCATAATATAAGTGAATGTGTGGGTGAAGTTTTATCGTTTTCAATTGGGCAATCTTAGGTCGGGAGTGCGCGTATAACAGCAGGAAATAGGGAATGGTTTCCATACATGGGATAGTAAGGAATGGATAACGCAATTGAACATGTGTTAATAAATTATGCAGCCAGAAGGCATTTTATAGAGATGTATGCAGATGAAAATGAATTTAACCTCGATACTCGTTACAAAATGCTTGTTCTAAGTACAAAATTTGTACTTAAAACAAGCTTTCCTTTTACAACCACATTTAATGTGGTTGTAAAAGTCTTATGCAAGCGGCGAGCAGTATGAAAGAAGAGCGGTTTTTGAAAGCATCAAATTGGGAAGAATTTTGTAATGAGCTTAGATATGTTTGGGATAGGAATGTGAATGACCTGAACAAAGCAAAAACAATGTGTAACACAGCACAGCAGATGATTGGGAAAGTAAAGTGGTGAAAGCAAAGTGTGTACATGATAAAAGGTTAACGAATGAGGAAGATTTTGAATACAAAACGGGAAATGCGCAAACTATAGGAAAGACAGGATTACGGAAATTGAATGACAGTGTGCATAGGATGAGTACAAAGCTCAGTAGAAGAGGGTACAGAGAATGATATATGAGGTTATAGTGAAAGATGAGAAGTAAAGAGTTGAAAATCTATGGGAAGAGAGCCCAGATTGAATTATAGAGTAATATGAGGTAATAACGAAAGTAAAGTGCGAATCTATGAATTAGTAATTGGGTGCAAAGTGAGGGCTAGGGTACAAATGTTGAAAGCTGTTGTTGACTTTTGGGAAGACATTGGTGAAATAAATAAGCAATTTATCAGGGAAAATGCAGTAAATTCAGATTGGGAAATATGAGTAACAAATAGGAGATAAAATTACGTGTGGGGATTGAAAAGTTTTTAAAATCTGAAAAATAGGAAGAGTGGTGGTCGTGATGAAATTCCATATTACTTCTATATACATGGCGGTGGGTGTAGAATTGTGATGTTAAAATGTTCGTGTGATAAGATATGAAGGAGTGAAAAATTCCCAAATGACTGAAACAAATGTCATGTAGTTTTTTGTAAATGGGTGGACATAAAAGTTTTTATCATTACCGGCATCTAAGTAATTCTTAATTGGACAATAATATTTCATAGCAAATTACAGACCCTCTCACATAATTAAAAGTTCAATTTTTTGTTTAGTTTTACTATTAGTTTGATATCACAGGGAAAGTTAGTGATTGTTGGAACACAATTTAGTATGTAAGCACAGATGATTGTTTTGTAAAGAGTGTCTTCGGACGAACAAAGTCGAAGTCGGCGGGCTGCGCAGTGGTAGCAATGTTCCAGCACTGTGCAACTTGAACGACCAATCAGGTTCGAGAACCAGTCTGTCACTTCCCGCGCGTTCAACCAAACCTGAGTTAGCTTCTGGCGAGTGAGGTGTGTGCATTTGGGTGTCATCAATCCGTATTGACGTGCTGCTGAGGATGATCTTAATTTGTTAACAAGTTCTGAAGTGAATCTAGACTGGCGGACATGATGTCCCAGCCTGGAGTATATGGGTGAGTTTCATAGCTTTGCTACGTTAAAATAAAAGCATCTTGCAGATCATCATTTATTGTTCATGATTGCAAGTTGCTGGTCAAGCTGCCGTCGGGTGTTGCCACATTTGTTGCTTAATTTTCCGTGCACGAAAAACTGAAGTTTCAGTGCGTGAATTCATTGATAGCTAATGCACTTTTCAAGAATCTGCCATGAGTCGTCAATATTTTTTCAATTCACGTATAAAAAAGTTGGCGATTTGATCGATGCAGAGAATGACTTCCTGTTCCTGAAAAGTAGAATTATAAACAAAGATTAATTTTTGCGAATGGCGAGTCAGAACTTCGAAATAAATTCTTACCTTTGCTGATTGCTTGTCGGAATTGTTGGCAACATGTTTTCATATTTACTCCTGTTGAGCATTTATTGTAGTGCATTGAATAGTTCACTGCAGTAGCAATGTGTACAGCAGGGGCTGTTCAGACCTCAGTTACTAAATTATAACTTCTTGTCAGTGAAAATAATCAAGATATTAAAATGATGAAAAAATTAACCTCGGCCGTTGGTTAAACAAGCATTTAGACTTGCATAGCTGCCATGTTTTTGTTTAATTGAGGTATAATGATTAAAAGTATATTATTGAGATGCTAAGCTGGTAATTTAAAGAAGAATATATGAAATAAATAATAGCTTTGCATTGTGGTATATAGAAAAGTAGACAAAAAATTACATTTTCTTTGATTTAATTTTGTTGTTTATTGGTTGTGCTGCAGTGAAAGCTGTACATGCTACTTAAAACTGTACTGGTGTGCTAGTATTATGCTGGACTTTTAATAGCTCACCAAAAGTTCATGGATTTGCATGCAGTTCAAAATTATTTTGCCAGTATGTAACGAAGCAACTTTTTATTCCATAATTTTGTCAAGCTCTTCTTGAAATTTTCTGCTTAACCCTCTACTAGCCTCAAGTTTAAAATGTCAAGTACTAATCATGGTGTCCCACATACATTTGCAATCATCCTAGTACAATTTTATTTAAGTGATATTATTGAATGTTTTATTGTGTGTTTAGCAGATTTTGTACCAGAAATATTGCAGCTATAGAATGACAAGTGGGTTAGAGGTCATTATTGATCTGTGTTTATCATTTGTTTAGCTTTAGTTTGGTTTAAGCAACTTTTGGTTTCTTTAAATCTCTTGTATTCAATCTGACATTTCTTTCAACAGTTTTAGTTTCTGTAATCATTAAATTTGACTCACAAGTGAAGATGACAACTAATGGCAAAAGTTCATCCAGGCTCGTACCATGCTTTGCAGACACGCCAGGAAGTGAACTGGCAATTTTTGCCCTCGTGTGCATTATGGTGCCTGAGCATTGTGTCAGTATACCTTGAGTTTATCTTCTGGGACCTGGACTTCATGTTCATTTCTAGCTGTCTGTCATATATTAATCAAATATATTTATCCAGTCAATCTTGAGCTAAGTTTTGATACTGCCAATGCTTGTTATTATTGTAATAGTGAGTGTAAAACTATTCCAACAAGTTGAAAATTGTATGTTAGCATATTAAGTACTGAAAATAATTTTACATGTAATAATTATTTTGTGTAGATGATATTCTCTAATTTATTAGATAATGACCTTATGCTATTAGGATTGATAATAGGAATTTTCAATATTTTTGTAGTCACAGAATTTGCCCTCAACTACTTGTTAGAGAATCTTAATCAACTCTTTTATAGGGCAGGATTATAATATTTTTCAGCCTTAGAATTGGCTACTGGACATCATTTAAGAAAAATAACAGTAGTTCAGATAAATGAAATATTGGTGGTGGCACTAGAGGTAATTTCTAATTCTTACAGTGAACATTATTTTGGAAGTAGAAATTTTCATATGTACACTGAAGCTAAAGTGTACTGAAATCATTTTAGTGGCAGAATACATCAATAGATGTCAGTCTGCTTGAGATAAGTAGTTTTATGTTAGGATCTCCAGTCTGGGCTGTTTTTCCCTCCTAACACAAAGTTTTGTAATGTGTCAACTGAGAAGTTCAATAACTAACTGTAATTATATTCAGTAGGTGTCTAATCCTAAATTGCATGTAAGTTATGCACTTTATTTTTAAGTCAATATATTGCTAACTAATTATGCTGGCAACTGTTGATGAGGTATATGCTTTCCTACAACAAATGAAGTGAAGAAGTAGGTAAAGCCTTTATCTACACCTATGTAAGTGCCTGGTGCAGTCTACCACAACTGCTGGACCAGGTTGTGTGACCAGCTTACTGTGTTGGTGTGAGTTAAGCGTTCTGTTTATGCTCATACTTCATCACTGTAGCATCTGTGAGGCAGTGCATCTGACTGCTTCTATGCTGTCAGTGTTGTCTCTTTTATGTGGCTGTGCTGCTCAAACTCAAATGATTGTATCACTGTTAATTACATATTTTATTTTACTGATGAAGACAATGCATATTTCGGTGCTTACGTATTATCGGGAGGACCTTTAAAAAAACGACTCAAAAATTAAAGTAAATTATTTATTGAAACGGTTAAAACAATAAAATAACATTACATTACACCTAACCTAACCTAACCTAACCAACAAACCCTGTGAAAAAAAAATAAAAAGTAAAAATCAAAGGTCCTCCCGATAATACGTAAGGACCCATATTTCTTTCTGCCTTCTATACATTGCTGGTTATTGATAGTTAAAAAATGTTTTTATTGGAATGTTCTATTTAACAAAACATAACAAGCAAAGGCAATCTGTTATTTGCTAAATATTAGAAAATTTTTTTTTATACATGTCAATTTTTGTGTAGTAAAGTTTTAGAAAATAATTATCCAAAATTAGGGTCTGATGATGGTGCTTTCATGTTGTTTTAGGGTTTGCATCTGTCATCTTTTTACTAGCATCTATAATAATAATGATGCTGAATGGGACTTTAGTGTTCCTGAGGTGTGTGTCCTTATCTTCAAATTTAATTCATTCAAAATTCTTGTGATATTCCTTGCAACTGGTGGTGTGGAATGTGCTCTGCTGGTGCTTTCCTTCCATCACTCTTCCCTTAATGGATCACAACACCTCGTCTGTGCACTTAATTGAAGGGTGGAAAGCACTAGTGGACTACTTGCATTTTTTCCCATGGTAAATATAATATATTTTCCAGGGGGAAAAATGCAAGTAGTCCACTCCCGTCCTGTCGCTAACACAGCGCAGACAGAGGCGATTACGATCCAGTAGTTTACTATATGAAGGGTGGACAGCACTAGTGGACAACTTGCATTTTCTCCTGTGGGAAAAAATGCAAGTAGTCCACTAGTGCTTTCCACCCTTCAATTATTCCTGTCATACTGCTACTCCTCTTTTTCAGTCCACACACTTCTGAACTTGATTATTCCTTTCTTACTGCTACGTCTTCTCACTAACTCAAGCACAAGGATGCTTCCGTGCTCGACGTAAGCCTCTAAATGAGTTGCTTTGTTTTTCCTCTCAACACGCGTAGTGACTCGAGTGTTATTCCTTCCGGTGGCAGGACCGTTCCTTCCCCTCTATACTTCTCTTGTTTCTGCCGTGTGACCATCCTGTGTTGAGTGTTCTGTCTTGATGCTCTGTTTCCTTCAGATGCTCCTCTTAATTGAACTGTCAGTGCATGTCTACTATGTGATCACAGCTTAAAATTTTCCTTGTTCGATTGTAACATTTACCGATTTGAATAAAAAATTTGTTAATGCATTATTATGATGTAACACATGAACTGTTTTGTGATTTACCAGACCTTCGGCGCGATATAGTCTGGTAGCGCTAGTAAACTTCGTTACTACTACTATTATTACTTAGCAGTATGAAAGAGACGTCTTATGGAAGTGGTTCGTACTTTTATTTTGATTTGTTAATGCACAGTTTCCCGATAAAAGGCGCAAGAAAAGTTCGTATTATGAAACAATGAAGGAATTGGAAAATTTTCTTATACGTTAGTGTTTCTAATATGTTGCATTGAGTAAATAGACATTCATTTTACTAATAGATCATGTTCTCGGTATTGAACCAAGAATGGGCCAAACGGCTCGTTCCTATTGCCTTATTCTATTCTATTCTGTTCATGCCGCATTTTCATGGCCTACTCTCACATTATTTTGTGAACTAACGTGAACATATTCGCCAGTGTTTTAATTCTCGACTACACTTTTATCTCTAATCTGAAGTCACGACAAACATCCTCAGTGGCTCTTTATTCTTGTCTATTTTTCCTAGTTCTTTGTCTCGTATACTCGTCCACGACTGACTCCTATGTACATGTTTTTTGGTGTATTTTCGTCGACAACTGGTCGAAAAGTGAACAGATAATTTATATAATTGGTGTTAAAAATTCAATTTCTGGTGATGTTCTATTGTATCCTAAATCCTTTTATATTTATTAATGTAACAAGTGCTGGCAACTGTGATTCCGGTGTTATGCAGTGATGAGTCAATATACATTGAAACTCAATGCAGTAATTCAGTTGCACTTGTTTTATGTGATTAATATTATTTTGAAACATTGTTTATTGTAGGGTAAAGCAGCACTGTACTGTAAATTATTATTGACTGGTTCATACTTCTATTATTCACGACATACCTCGCTATATGAACGATTACTCGTATACAGCAGTGCTTATATAGTAGTCTCACTTCTAACTAATTAGATAAATTTTTAATCAATGATTATATCAATTTAATTTGTTTCATTTTTGCTTGAGTTCATAACAATAATAATGAACGCAAAGTGAGTGGTCTAGTCAAGATTATATGTCTTGTTATGGTGAATGTGCGCTCTCGTGAACTCTGTCACTTCCTTAAAATACTAAATTTAATGAAGACTTAGAACACAATTCAAGAGAAGGCAAGCATTCGTGTTCTTGGGCGTTTTATCCTCAATTCACTGAAGACAGTGAGCATTATTGAAGGGTTGCACACAGAGAGAAGCATTCACGTGTTTTTTTTATGTGTTGTTGGTGCGCTAGCGTGCTTGCCACAAACCAGTCACTGCTTGAAGGCTACGTCGTAATCTCAGCTAAAGATAGTCGTAAGAGCGCTCCCCTGTCCTGCCGAGCCCGGCATCTCGTGTGGGAACGCTTTTTCCCTCATAGCTAGGACTGTGTACACCATCAAATGTTTGCTCACTCCAAGCTGAGGTGGTCGAGCTACCTCGCTGCTGTTCTCATCACGGAACTTACTTCAATTTCTACTACTAGTTTCATTATAATTACTTCATTGAGCATCTAACTTGAGGGGAAACTCGCGCTGTTTCAGCGTGTTCGTCAGTGCTTAACCAACTTGGGGGATATCTCCTCAATTTAAAGGGTTGAATAGTATCTTCTTTTAGTGTGATTTTAACTATAACGAACCATCAATGTGCATAAAGTGTGCTTGTAATTGAGCTGTGGCTGCGGTGGTTAGTTGAATTAAGAATACAATAATGAAATTTGTTAAGCCATGTAGGCTGGCAAATTTCCTGAATATCTACAAGAGGCTCATTGAAGGTACAACGGGAATGTTGGTTGTGAGTCTGTTGAATTTTCCTTCATCTTTTCGTCTTTGTTATACCTAGCATTGATTGTTAGCGTCTTTCCTAAATGCCGTCTGTTACACTAGGAAATTTTTTATCGTCCATAGTTGCTTGAAGTGTCATCGCTCTAATGCTTCTGAAGCGGTTTCTGTAAAATACATTCGTATGATCACATATATAATCTCCAATTCATTTTATTTCTAGTGTTATCTTAGTTCGCACACCATAAATTTGCCAGGTATTTCACTTGGTGCCAATAGCGCTAGAGTTCCACTACAGTTAAATGACTTGTTATGCTTGACTCAGCGCTCTGTCATGCGAAACTGCCAACCTCACATCCCTCAAGAAACATCAATCAGTTGATGTTTACAAAGCTCAGCATTGTTCCCTCCCTCTGCTTCTACAAAGCCATCACGCTTCTCTTCTCTGCTTGTATTCTCACGTGTATGCTTAAACATGGCCCTTTAACCTCCCCATTTCAGCATAGTAACTTGCCATTTCTGTTTAAATCAATCATCAACCAGCAGTGTTATAATAATTACACGTCAATCATCAACCACGAATATAATAATAATAATAATAATTAGATCGATCATCAAGCAGGAATATGAAAATAATAAATAGATGAATCATGCACTTGTGTCCATGTATTGACGCTGCATGGACGCCACTTCAGAACAATGCATTAGAGACCAGAGCTATAGAGCTCGTATATGTAAATTCTGTGTCGTCAGCAATTATATGTTAGAAGCCTGCCAATTATGTACTAGAAACGAATAATGATTACAGTTTATTTACCTTAGTCATTAGTTAAAAGCGTGTCATTGCCTCGTGTACGAGAATTAATGAATATCGCTTTCATGCTTCTTTTAACGAGTCAGAGTTGTGTATTTTTGTGACCAAGTCTCTGAAGCAGTCACGCTTTCAGTAAGACATTTGTAACTGTGCCAGCATTCTTGAGTAAAATAAATCTTATTCGTGCTGAGTTGTGGGTGCAGAGGACTGCCTTGTCAACCGTGACTTCTGTTACATGCTCACCGGGACCCAGTGGAGCTTGCAATTACATGCTTTTTCCCTTCATGCAGGGTCCGAATTTTCGGGAATCTTTTTCCGTATACGCTAATGCGTTTATTACATATTTTAATCAACGGATTGTGTGTCCTTAATAATAATTGTAACTATGTAACTATCCTTACGGCTAGTTACAATTGACTGCATAAGGGCATTTATCAGTACACATATTAGTGGAATTTCGAGGCTGTGGCAAGCGTTGTAAGAAGTCCTGTGAAGACAACGCTCACTCGGTCAAGAGACTGCTACCCTGACGGCAGGAGCATGTCAGGGATTTAGTTCTTGTTGCCAAGTATTTTTATCTATTTTTTCTATTGCATTTCTCTCAACTGAGACGCTGACCCATGCATCACAGGATCTAGTGCGGCCGTAAGAATGTCTTTGAAGCTCTCTCTGTGTACTTCATTCTCATCAATGTAAACATTGCGTCATTTCATCAAGTTGTTCCTCCAGAAACTTCATTTGAACGACTGCGTTCTAACGAAAGATTTTGATCTTTCATGGTGCGATTTTCAGTGCTATGATTCTGCATAGAAACACACTTGAGATGCCTTACGAGGTTTGTAGGCGTGAGGAGATGCTACCTCAGTTACTGAGGCACGAGACCTGCCTTGCCCTCTCATGCCCGTGTGACGTGTCAGTGCCCTCAGTCTTACGTACGCCCTGTTGCTGCTAGCACACTGCCGCTAGCTCCTACACAACACTCTCATCTTGCTCCCTTCCAAACACAACATTCTGTCTAGATTACACTTCTGTTGTGCGAATTCTTGCAGTTCCACTGACGTGGTGCGAGTGTGGTACATGCAATGGTATGGAGATCCAGGAAGCGGCTATCATACCCTAACTTTCGTTGTGTTGCTGCCTTTTTTTGTGCTGTCATCAGTGAGCCAGCCACGCTCCGCCCTTTTTTTGGTTGCGTTCTTCTTATCATTACTTGACCTCAGGACTTGTATTATGTAGAATTTTGAGTGGCTCTCCGGGCTGTTGTGGTCGTCGAAGTGAGATCTTTCTTAGTTGACTTTTCGAATTTTTAATATTTGTTAGTTGCATTTTCGAATTTTTAACTGTATTGACCATTAAAAGTCCTGATCGTGTTACTAATGATAAGATTTGCACTTTAAATAAAGTCATTTAAGTTTTTGTCGAAATAGTGCGCTTGTATTTGATCTTTCAACCTCGGTATTTTGTACTCAAAAATGTTGGGTTAAAATCGCAGTTCTTGATGTTTTCATGATTTATCTCGATTTGATAATTGAAATACTGTATGAAAGTGAGCTAGTTCTTGCATGTATAGTTGTACAGTTGTGTTCTTCAGCAATGAGCACGTGTGTCGTCTTGTATTAACTGATCAATTTTGTCTTGAATTTCTTATTATCTTCACACGAGAGTTTGATTTATTTCAGAAAGTTTTTGGATTAAATTTTAATTCTTTGATATTGCGACAAAATGCGGTTGCAGTGCCTCTCTTCGTACTCCTGGCATCGTCCGCAGTACGTAATGTAATTTCAGGGTAAAAATAATAATTGTAAGCATGTTTCTAGTCTTTAATTATTTTCAGTTTCAGAAGTCACGTGCATGGGCTCGAGGTTTTAGTAATAATAATAATAAATAAATGTGAACATAGACCTGTGACATCATTCGCGTTACTTGGAGACTTAGTGTACTAAATATTGCTATGTATTTACCAGAGCTACAGCAAAGAGCTGGTTGTGGTGCTGGGGCTGTGATTAGGTCAGGTCTTCTGTTGAGAGGAAGGCTTGCTCGGAATTGTGATTATGCAGTAATAGCAAAACCTTGGCGTGACTTATCTCTGAACTGTAATTATAAATAACTCTTGTCACTTACTTGTTTAGCTCGTCTTAGACTCGAGTAAATTATTACTGTATACAAAGGATGGCTTAGTGTATTCAGTTCACTAATAGGATAGTATTGGTCTCGCACATGGTCTCTAATTGAGACTATTGTATTAGTAGGATGCTGTGTGAAACATAACCTATGTCAGGGACTAACCTTGCGTATGGTATCTGTCCAGTGTGATCACACTCTGATGACAACATTCATTTAAGAGGGTATGTTATCATTGCTTGAGGTCTCTGTGTTGCGGCATGGCGGTAGCAGCTGCGTCTGTCTTATCGCATCACTGAACCACATGGCTTCTGCGTCTGGCCCTCTCATCTCCTCCTGCTTCCTCTTATTCTTTGCCCCTCTCGTTCTCAAATTTAGGGGGATTTATAGCAGACTAATGCTGAATTCCAGTACTTAATTTGGTGTGGGGAAAGTGCTCTTAGATAATTTTGCTTGCGTTTGGTTTTACGGCGTTTTCATTGTGATTTCCCGTGTTTTTTTTTCGACGGGATTTCTTTATATGTGCGGAATTGTATTCGATTGTTAAGAATCCTGCATGTTATAAGAGGGTAAGTTAGGGAATTTCACGTTCACTGGAGCAATACGGGTTGGTCTTTCAGAAGTGCTATTTTGTATGCCTAGTTTCGTTTCGTGTAAGCGTGGATGCAACTTTTTAATATCGTCTGATATAAAATTCGGAAAGTTTCTAGAGTTGGTAACAAAGTAATGCAATTGACAAAGACAAGCTAAAGTGTTTGTCACTTCTGCTTCAAGTTGTAGGCATGGGAATAAAAAGCGCCATTTTGACAGTTAATCAGGACGTGCAGTGCTGCGAGATAACAGCTTATCGAGATACATGAAGAAAAGATTGTCAGCGACCGGCTGTGCAGTCCCATTATTGCTCAGCTATTAATGAGCTCTCTGATCTACAAGATTGAAGCCTTATAACTTACCATGGAATAATTAGCAAAGAATTCTAATGCAGTTTTGGTAAAATGAGGATAGATCTATGACGACTTAATGTAGTTTCAGTTGTTCACACGAAGTTTGAATTTTATACCAAAAATATGCTCGTTTTGAGTTATATTTCTCTTTTTCATTTGTATCATGCGTACTTAACGGGAGCTTACCGGCTCTTAGTAAGTTACGTGGTTTGTAGGACCACTTGAGTGTTATCACTGGAACACTTCTGTGTCGCTTCTCATTCCAAGTAGCAAAGACCAGATACGTGCTCGCAGTCTGTCGACTTCCCCCTCATTTCCTCTGGTTGCTTTCTTTTGTTGTTCAACTGCTGGTTCCCCTCCGTCGGTATGCTGGTCTACCTGCCCCTGCACTCCGTGGTCGCTTTGCACGCAGATGCGACCTGTTTGTCCGCTTGTTCTGCTTTACTTACAAAATTTGATGCTATTTTACTCATAAAACTTTGAGTTTGTATGATCAATATGCATCTCAGCAAGAAGGGAAACCTTTAGCAAAGCAAACAATATGTTTGGTGATGAGTTTTTTCCATAGTTCAGGCGTCAGAATGGCATCTTGGGGTATTCCTCGTGTGGGAAGTGTACTGAACCTGATGGCTTATTATTACATTTCTAACAATCTTGTATAAATAAAATAGATCTCAAGTTAAAATTTCCGTCGGTTGAGCTCAGTGTCAAGTCTAGTATAAACACCTTGTAATTGTTGTTGTATCCGTAAAGACGAAGAAACCATGTTCTCATTGCACTATGATTTGAAACAAATCAATCATGGAGCTAAACTTGGGTTTCATTTGACTCTTATATTCAGAAAAGCTGAACAATTCTGGTGCGTCTTAGGCACATGTGTGTACGAGGTAGTTAGCGCTCTCTGGGGACACTGGAAAGTATGCTCAACTTCTTTTAGTTCATAACAACAAGGGGTCAAAGCTGACTTTTTCATCCTCACTCTGTAGAGCAAAATCACCCCTGTGCTGACGTGCGATCTATCGGGCTTGTGACTAAGACTAAGAATAATTTTTAAATGGAATAATTATCCTTGTATCAGTGTGCGTTCCACCAGTAAGATAGATGAGTGAGAATGAACGCTATAGATCTTTTCATGTTTCTTAATTTGTTTGAAAATTTTGATTTAATTTTCTCCTGCTAATGTAAATAATTAATTTCGATGCATTGAGTACAATAAACTATTGGTTTTTTATAGTTGCGAAGTACACGGGCTCAGTTGAAATGTTAATGCTTCTATAGTGCACAGATTTCAATACATTAAATATTGTACTCTGCTTGCAAATTTTGAATTAACGATACTTCAAATTTGCTTTCGTGACGGTTCCTATCTTAGAACAAATTCCATGTTCCTTACTACTTGAAAATTGGTTCTGGCCGTGAAAGTTACTGAGTGTCTCATGCTGTACTAGCGTTTTCATTGTCATTTTTTTATTCATTTGACAAATAGAACATTCGCTCATGGGACATGGCACAAAGTATGGTTTCCGTCCGTAGCGGAAGCTGAGAATCCTGAGGATTGCAGTTGTGGTTGACGGCGGTGTCCACTGAAGTATTGTTATGCTTTATTTCTGGTGTGATGGCGCACAGCTTGTCATGGCCTCTTACAACTTGTGCTTCATTGCTCATTTCTGCAGTCCTGGAATCAGAACTTGTACTCGAAATAAAATATTGGCTGTTGTATGATTGTTCCTATCTTGTATGCAAAGCGTTGCGAGATCCTAACCATTTAATTTTCCTTCAAAAAAACAATGCAATATGCTAACACGAAGAGAGTTTGTGTTACACATGCCTAGTAAATTGCTTTGTTAAACTAAAGTAAGCGTCTCCTATTCTGAAGAACGTTAGAAATTTGGATTCTAGGTTCATGGTGCTATAAATTCCTAATTTTTTTGCTTGCCCCATAAAGCTTGGGGGTTTCTTTTCTTTTGTGTTGGAGGCGAGTTCAGTTTGACAGAATGTGAATCACGACTAATTTGCCTAGCAATCCTGGCAGCGCTCATAAACTCAGGAATTTTGCAACTTGCAATTAAATGTGGTCTCAAGACTTGGTATTTTTATAGCCGCTTGCGGTTTGCCTTCATTTCTAATTCTGGATTCACTGGAACTGGTTTGTGGTAAAGTAATTTGTTTCATTTAGTAATGATAGCCCTTCAAAAATGTCTATTGGGATTTTCTTACAACTAAGATGCACTAATATTGTAACTGTAACAACGTTGTTTAAAAAGTGATCTTCATAAAGATGCCAGACATCGACAACAAACAAATGACTTTTACATGCATTTCTGCAAGGTTTTATTTTCATTCGAAAAATTCCTAATTTCTTGGAGATGTAATCTGTAGCGTACTTAATTTTTCGATGATGGGTGATCCGTTATTTTCAAAGGGCAAATTTTGAGTAAAGCTTCGATTGCATCTGAAAGTGTGTGATGGAATTTATTTTTTACGCGGTCTATTGGGAACATTTCGCCCTCGTGTTTAACTTAGTGTAGGATGCTCAGAGAAAGCTGTCTAACATTACGTTTATTTTGCCTGGGCACAGGAAGGATAACGAGTGCGCGAGCGGCGGTGAGGACTTGAGTGATGACAATGAAGACGAAGCATCGTTGGAGGACGACAGTCTCACCTCGTCTTCGTCAGGCACAGCCAAGAAGCACGTCAATAAAGGCCGCTGGACCAAGCAAGAGGACGAGGTTAGTTTTATCATGGGGGACATACAACCACACCATGTATGGGATAGCGCAACCAGCTTACTGGACAGTCTGCTCGGATGCTTGTAATTCTGTGTTGTAGGAATCCTTGTCTTCAACCTTATGGTGACTTAGAAAAAGTCGAGTTCAATCTAAATTTTGATGGCATCGTTGTTCCATGTAGGACTCAATCTACTCAAAAAATTTTAAACGTCCGGATCTTGGATGTTATCGACCTCGATGTTGACTAAAATAGCAGTCTTGAGTATTTTTTTAAATATGGAATGTTGTGAAGTTAAATATTTGGCTTGAATTATATTCATTTCTATTGGAGTGAGATTCTTGCCTTTTATTTTTTGTTAAGTATGCGATTGCATCAGTCTAAAAATAGAGCACGTGAATCTTGATTTAGATTTATGGCCGTGCAGAGAATTTAGTGCTCAAACACCACGAAAAATGAGCCATTTGTTCCACGTAATTATTTTACAATGAAAAAACGTTTTAACTGGAGTGGGCTGTTTGTATTCCTTTGTTTTACCGTGAAGTCAGGCTCAATTTTCGAAATTTGATGTGCACGCAATTGCAGTATTTCTTTTGTTTGATGGGCCAATGCCAATTTGAACAACCACCAAATGAATTTATGTTATATGGTAAATAGATGACAATTTTATGTCTGTGACACCGATTTCAATTCTTCACCGCATAAAAGCTTGGTGCTTCGCTTAAGATAAGCAAACAATGACGAAGAACTTTGAGTTATAATTCTTAGGATACTTTTGATATTGTGCTTTTCTCTGGAGTTACTAGTTGAGCATCAAGGAACACTTGAAGCACTAGTGTGTTTTGAGTCAAGTCTTCGTGTTTGGCAGGCCTTGTTTTCTTCTTTTAATTTTCTATTATAATCTTCTGCATATTTGTGTTGGGTTCTTGTATTGGTATCCAGGCACCAGAATTATTTCATTGTTGGGTTCCCTTTTCATCACAATCACCTGATCGTTGAACTATGATGGTTATCGGGATATGTTTATACTTTGTATATTTTTGAGCATTCGACGTTGATGGCAGGCCTTTTAGTGCACTTTTTGTATTAATAGTCTTCCAAAATAAAAAATTATTTTACGTGCAAAATGAGATACTTCTGGTAAAGTTTTTTCTACAGAATTCATTGTTTTTGCAGAAGTGGGTTGCACTTTTATCAGTTATCAGGTATAATTGTTTCTCATATGTGACTTAGTGTGTTTTATTTGTGAATGCAGAAACTGAAGTGCGTAGTGGAGAGCGAAGGAGAGAATTGGGAAGTGATAGCTAGTCACTTCATGGACCGCACAGAGCTCCAGTGTCAACAGAGATGGCAGAAGGTAGTCAACCCAGAGCTTGTTAAAGGTCCCTGGACTAAAGAGGTACGTGCTCATGTTTTTAAGTACCACAGCGAACACTTCTCTTCCTATCGTGTCTTATTTAGTCCTTTTACTCATTATTTTGTTAATAGCATAATTCAAATAATGGCAGAATTGTTGGTCAAATTATTCAGGTTCACGATTAGATTCTAATTTTCAGGTATGCTGTTAATGACGAAGTTTTCACGTAGCACGTATGTGTTGTTATGTCGGCTGATTTCAATATTATTACATGCAAGAAATAAATATTGAATGTTTAAAATTTACGATCTAGCAAATTCGGGTTACTCAACGACTTATTTTTATCTATGCCAATTACAGACAGTGTTCTTGCGATGTAAGTCACTCTGTTTCTAGCACGTTATGTAGCTTTATTCTAATGCTGATCAAGTTGTATTTAATTTTCATATTTTACTGATGAAATCTTTAACTATTTCCGTTTTTGGTCTAGCCTCGTCGTGTCCTTGACTGGATTTCTGAAGTACTGCAATCTATTCGACCGTTCATTCAATTTGCTATGAGTTACGATTTTGTTTAATAGCGTAGACGATGTAGCTTCGTTTGCAACTCAAACTTCGTGGATATGCTTATTCAAATTACTTGTTTATCGTTAACAATCCTAATTAATGTATGAGAACGTTCTCTTTTCATTAGCTTACACGGCGATAAATATGGGTAAGTTGTGCTCTGTATTCTTCAAAATATTACCGTCGTAATTTTTGTGAATTTTACTTTTTTCCTGTTAATAGTTTTCATCTGTCAGCTTAGTGTGAGATTTTTTACCGCCAATTTTTGTATTGTAGTAAAAAATCAGGTTCTGTGTAGATTTCGACATCTTGGGTTACCCTGTGTTATTTCCCTGTGTATTGCATTCTCAAACTGAACAATGTGTTCACGTCCCCTTTGTGACCTGATCCGACCACTCCACTTTTTCACGCCATTTCCTATCGGTGGAGGTATTGAGTGATGAGAATCAAGGCATTTTGAATGTATAAGTTTTATGGAATCCGGACAGTAAGAACGCAATGATGGTTCCACATTACTCGCATACCTCAAGCCTCGCTATGAGAACGAAAACGAGATGCTGTGTCAATGACAGGCACCTTCCGTCTCTCTTCTTTTGTTTCGTGCCGTTCAAAGCTCCACTTCATAATTACTAGTTAACTTTGGTATGCCCCTCATACATGCTTCTGGTGTTGATTAACAATTTGGACGACTACTGCTCAAGCAATGCGCTCTCTTCCATCTGCCGCGCAAAATATCATAGAACTCAGTTTTGTTTCTGTAGTGACTGAGACCTGAAAGCAGTCTCTTATAAATACTGATATGAAAGTTGCTTGTATCGTGTCTTTTATTTTGTATTTTAATGTGTTGGAGTTCAAAGGTTGAGTGAACACTGTGTTGAAAGATTTTGTTGGAACCTAATGGAGTTAATTCGTAAACATTGTTTGTTCTTCTTTTTAAAGAAAGCTGTGATACCACAACTACATTACACACATTTATCTCTTGGCCTTTGCAACTTTCAGCTCTAATTGACAGTAGTGTCCGACTCCTTCCTCTCGTCCCTTTATGGTGGCCTTTGATTTTCTTTGCGTTTGTCCTAAGGTTCCTCTGCCTCTAATGACGCAAAAAATTCCTTGAATGGTACCTGCCTTCCTCAATGCTACTTTATAATGGCGCCCATTAGCGATGCATGGACAGGCTATGGTGTTCCCTTCAGCCTTCGCTCAGGAATTACTTAAAAAAATTGCCCCTCTTGGTTATGCACTTTTTTGTATCCTAAAATTACGTGAGAAAGGGTCCACGCTTGAGCTGCAATGCTACTCGTGATGTATTCCACTTGATGTCAAGGTAGTCTACTATTACTTCTTGTCCTGCCCCTGTTTTCATATAATACTCAGTGGGCAAATTTTATCAGCTATTTTTTGAAAGATTTCTTCAAGAAAAAAACAAAAGTTATGATGCACTCTTTAACAATTGCCACCCATACTAAGCCTAACCTCGTATACATATTTCAAAAACTTTGGGTCATTTGTACTTCTTGGATCATATCCTATGTACTGTCGGATTTATTAAACCACGTATAAATGTTCCTTATTTACAACATCCGCTGCACACGGAACAACCACGAGTAGAATAAGCAGGCACTCCTCTAGTTCTACCACTCAGTCATATTCTTTGCAGAGCCGTGACTCGCAACAGCGTTGTGTTTATGGTGTCTCGCTAGGACGTGTTAGGCCTATGCCAGTATTTGGTATGGCCAGCTGTTGTGTCTAGAGAGCGAGAGTGATGGTGGTCGTGGTGGTGTGAGGGCAGGGGAGTGAAAATGGTTCCTGTCTGTCGGCCGCTGCTATTGCCGCAAACTAATGCCCGGATGTTTATTTTTTTTGCGGTGTCTCACTTTTGCCTCAATGTAGATACATGCATCAATTGGATTAGTGTATTTTGTATCTCTTCTGACTATATTTACTGGCGATTTTTATTTCATTTGAGTATACTCTTCCTCACGTGGTTGAATTTTCGCTAAAGCGATTCTGCTTTGTTGTTAATTTGTAGACTGAAATACATAGGCATGCATTGATATTTTAACCGTAATCTCGTACTGCATTTGTCATTATTATTTGTATTCATTCAATTTCATCGTATTCATTCGAACAAGAGTTTACCAGAATATTTATTCTAGTTTCAGTAGTGCAAGTTAGCGGAAAGTCAAGTCGAAAAAAAAGAGAAAGCATCACCTCTAAAATAATGGTTGCTCGTTCTCTAAAATATAGGCAGTTAGTATGCAGGTTGAGTGCAATAAATAAAGGACGTGCTGCTCTGCTGTTGTTGCAACGTTTAGCTTGTAGCCTGAAGCGTTCATGTGAGAAGCAAGCCGTGTACTGCTCGTGGGAACCAGCGTCCTGAAACCGTGCTGATGCTGCTAGTCCCTCCCCTGCATTCCAGTTCATGGTGTTTGCTCAGCGCGTTGCCATGGCATCACGTAACTCTGCTCTTCACTCTCAGTTGACTGGAGTGTAGCAGTGCTACCCTGTACATCATGTTCCCATCTTAGCTGGATTTCAGCTAGCGTTAGGGCGGTATTCATCTTTGTGTCTGACTTCAGACTCGTTTTTGATATTATTTTCCAGTAGTTTTTGTGTTTTCTAATTATTTGGCTCGCATCACCCAAAATAGAACATGCACCTGTGTGCTTAAAACTTATTTAACTTCATTTTAATACGTCCTATCCTGGTAATTTTTTTTACTTGGTAACAACGATGCTTGTATATCGGCCATATAAAATCAAAAATTCAATTTCTATCAAGAACGTATCTTTTATGATCGTAAGTTTCTATTTGGTTTTGGAATTGGGTACAACACTCATTTTGTGTCGTAGGTTATTATCTACTTGTATTTTTCGAAGCGCCTCATTTTTACAAAATATTAATTGAACGGCTTCATTATTTGTAAAGGGCATACCAGAATGGTAATTTGTGTTTGAATTTTGTACTTTGAAGAACAGAACCGTAGAAAAATTGAGTCCCATAGTTAAGTAGTTAGTTCCTGGAATTCTTTTTGCTTGTGTTCTTGTTCCGTGTGTTTTAGTGTAAGTATGGTTGCGTTTTGGACAATTTAGTGTAATTAATTTGTCAAGACAATTACCTTCCCTGTTCGTGTTTGGTCGTAGCTATTGTGTGAACCTAAATGACGATGACCTTTTTTCATTCAAATATATCATCACTTGTCGACGGACAATACTAGCATTGGTTGCTTTCATAAAATATATCTAGCTAAATTGTGCTTGGATTTGATCAACTGCCTCACTGATGAGAGAATTCTTCACCTGCTGGTGCACACAGTATCGGTTATTTAAGGTTATTTGTTAGGGATCAAAACGAAGCATCAGTACGAGCTGAAACTTGATACTTCTCAGACAATAGTCGTACTTGCATAAGCGACTTACAATTGGCAGTATTTATTGAGACCGTTGAGTCGGTCACCTGGAGCACAAGAAGTGCTCGGAGCACTACTATATGACATAAGCGAGCAGTCTTGTCGCTTAGGAAGTAACGTATCAAAGTTCATCAAGAGCAGCGAGCATATGATTCATGAGCCCAGAACAAAACAAAAAAATGCGTATTTGGTGCCATCATTATAAAGAGCTGTAGAACAACGAATACAGTTACGCTTCATTGATCGCTAAGTTTGCGTTGCCGAGTCTGAACCAAATGGTGATAAACATAAACATTTGCGGGGAAAATTCGGTGGTGCTTCATGAATGACATCGCATCCAGTGAACCACCACATGTTCAGGTGCAAAATACTTCTCAATAGGCATTCTTGTAGTCTATTGTGAAAATTTTCAATTCTTTAGCATTGCTGGGGAGTATTGTGTATGGATCGGCGATGATCAGAACATCTCGCTTCCAGGACATCACCTTACGCAAGACACGGAGCTCCGGTCTTGTATGACCGGCTGTTCCGCTTGCTTTGTGTGTTCAGCAACTGGAGGCACCATTCAGAACCCGTCTTGGATGCTCTGTTGCTGCCTGTATTATCTGCGTATAGCTTACATGACAGCACACCGCTCGCTTCTTTGAGCTATTTTTGCACCTCTCAATGGCTGCCGCCAGCTTTCCACTTTTATCTTCGTTCTTGCTCTGAGCCTGGAAGAATTCGTGCTTCTTTTACGAACTTCGATGATTGTTTTTATATTTCAGTATTTAGGTGCTTGAAGAAACTTGGCTTCAATTTTCAGTTCTCATTTTATCTGCAATTAATGTGGTACGAGAAGTATTGCAGAAATTCGTAATCGTTGGAGAAAAAAAATCTGTATTCTCGTCTTGGTCAACGCATTTTAATCATCGTGGTATTGCTATGTATATCCGGTACTTTCTTGAGTTTATGGACCATTTAATTGTAAAAGCCATGATGTATTTTACGTTATCGAGTCTAATTTTTACTTCAGGGGAATGAGATAAAACGTGGTGTAAAGAAGCGATATGCTGCAAGGTGATAGGAAGAGAGGAGGGTGGAAAGGGGGTGATATAGGAAATACGGGAAGTACTGAACGACACAAAAGCTGCGTAGGGTTCAGTTGAATAGAGCGGCCCGGCTCAGACTAGTGCGTTGCCTTTGGAAATTATTCATTTGGTTTTGAAAAGAAAGCGCCCACTGAGCTCGCTCGGGTGGAGGCATTACGCAATGTCGCGCGCTCACTGTCAGTTGAGTCTCGTTTAGGTTAGTACTCTTGCGCAAGATTTGCTCCGTGCACAGAATGACGAAGCGTTTATGTTACCGTAACAGTTTGCCAAACGAAAAGCTGAATTCCAGGAAACAACCAAAAATACGTGCCTTGGGAACAGCGTTTTGAGTGTGAATTCTTTGTTCCTGTAATTTCCCAGCTGTCTCTGATTTTGTTTTATATTGATTTATATTTTATTTAATGGATGGTCTCGCTACCACTGGAGCACGTTTGTTATTTGCGAGTAAAATTTGATCATTTTTATTTACTACTACAACAACAACGGTACTGTAAATTAATGTTCCTGTCATGTACCTAAAGGTGCAGTTACTTGAAGGTACTACAGGGCGAAATTTGTTCAAGTTCGATTACTGAACTTGCATCATGATATTCAGTAAAATCCATACATTCCCATCGCTGAAGAAGATGGGGGTTAAATATAATTCCATTTTGATGATTTTTTTTACCAAAGACTGAATTGTAAAGGATTATTTGATGAATTCTAGTACTGAACTGAAGTATCATTTCGAGCCACTGCCGTAAGGAACTGTCTTGGTTAGTCAAGTGGCGTGATGTCGGTGTCGTGGCTGCAGGTACAATTTGAGGTACGCCTTTTAGGGCTTGTTCTTTTCTTCACGTTTACTGCGGTCACACCTTTTCTCAAAGGCTGACCCAATGCAATTGACGTACGTCTTAGAGCTCTCTTACATCTTGTCTGTGACTTCATACGCGAGAATGGATGTTCTCGAGAGGTTCATGTAGTAAGGCGATAATACAATACACATTGTATCATCGGAATTAGACGTGTTTGGATTTTGTGTATTTATTTCTTCGTTATTTTCTTGGTTCTAGATATTTTTATTATTCATAAGTATTATTTTTTCATCACTTTGCGAGTGAGATATGTTGAAGATTTTTGTCCTCGATACTCCAGGCAGACAAGATTCCTGCATCTCTCTCTGGAAAGTTATCCTGCTGCGCTAGTCTTCAATAGTTTGCAAGGACTTGGTGTCCCTGAGAAGCATGGTAGTCTCTGGGTACATGAGGAGCGATCGTACTTTTTGGTGCAAATTAAGGGTTTGATTTTGTTGTTACGGTGATGTTTTCTTTCTCGCTTTCTCTCTTGTTCTCTTCGTCGTGACACTTCACTGAAAAAATTATTTTTGTTTGCTAAGCAAATATTATTCTTTAACGTCTATGGCAGAGGAACGATATTCATTCAAGGAAACTTTATCACACTTTATCACTCAGCGCACTAAAGGGTTAAACAGTTTTGCCTTCTCTTTGGATTTTCTTTCCTCAAATTATTTCGCCTCATCTCCTTACCTTTCGTGTCTTACAGTTTGGCATCGTTCTAAATTACCCCGCCTTCTCTTATTGCGTTTTTTGTTTGCGTTTTGTTACCTTAATTACCAACTAACTTCATATGCTATGGTATGACAAGCGGGCAGAGTCTTTTTTTTTTGTAAAATGAGTGATTGCATCAAACGCATTCGAACATCATTTTTTTTAATTGGAAGGTTCTGGAAGACGATTTCAAATTACATATTTTTTTAGTTTTACATCACCATTTATCATTTATGTTTGGGGCTTGTTCAAGTCACTGAATTGAGCCTATGAATTCTTCTACTGATGGCTAGAAAATAAAAGGCTGAATTTCTTTAGGACGAGTTCTTTGAGAGATTGAGCTCTCTCTTAATTGTGTGTTGGGTGCACTCAGAGGCTCGTTGGCTCTTGATGTAATGAGACACCTACCTCGTCACGACTCTTTATCATGTCCTCTGAAGATCGCACTTTTTCTGCCTAACTAAAAACTTTGATAAAGCTCACTGTGGTGCTGTTTACTCGAGGGCTTTCTCGTATTCTTGATAGGGCCAAGAATACTCGGCAGCTCGTTCGAAGAACTGGTCTAGCGCTTTTCAATCCTTTGCTTGGATGGTGGGGCCTTTGTGTCTATGTACAGAAAAGACTCAAGCTGCCGCTATGTGGTGCAGGTGGACGATGTTAGATGTAGTAGCAGCTCCTCCACTCGACATTAATGATGTCTAGGTACGTTTATGTGCTCAGCTATATAACTTATGCTATGATTTCAGCTTGTATTTGGGACATGCAAAACAGTTATCTAATACACATAAAACCTGGCTGATTTTACCAATCGAAAACGTCGCTGATTACTAAATTCTTATAAATCCAAGAAGCTACAGGTTCTACAAAATTTGTCTCGTGTGTTATTTTTTAATGACATTGATTAGTATTTAATTCTTTCAATGTACACAACGAAATTGGTCAATTTGGTCAAACTTGCAATTGCTTTTCACGTTGAATTTTTCATTCTTTCGGGGTTAATTTATTGTAAATGATTCAACAAATCGATTGTCTTTTAGCGAAACCTGTCTATTAAAGAACAGACAAATTAAATGAGACACCCGCTGACATAATATTTTTATTAAAATCAGTACTGAGAATTTCTGATACAGTTCTGCCAAATGAAGCAGAATTTTGAGGGCGCTTTTTAATCTTACTCTTTGCACTCCCAATCATAACTGACAGTTTAATTTGGACGACTTATTTTTATTCTCGTAACGATTGCATTGAAAAGGCTGATAGTTTTGATTTTCCAGCATATTTGTGTGATCGTTTATACGAGGGAACTATTATTTTGGATTTTTTACAGTTCTTGTGGGTTTTAGTGTTCTATCGACACAATTAAAATGTAACAATATACACACGTAATCGCACTAGAGGGACTTTAATCCTCTGAATACATGGTATGTTAAAAGATATTCCCAGAACTTCTTTTCAATGGCAATATGGGGGTAATGATACACACGGAAAATTTAATACATGGTATTCTAAAATTCACGAGATGGGAAATGTGAGTCATCTACCACATTTTGGCATATGAACCGCACATGATATCCTATTTGAATAGTGCACCATTACAGATCAATCACATACCTGATGGCTGAGTAATTAAATGAGCACACGGAACAATTTAGTTAAATTAATGGCGTTCAAATCAAGTAACAAAATTTACCCTGCCGCTACTCTCGATCACGTACACAATAATAATATTAACTTGCCCTTATGCTGGAGATTCGCTGTTGATAATGGGTTACAATGTTAACACTCGCGATATAACACCTTAAAGAAGCCGCTAATTTTCCCTCTTATCATGGTGCCCCCCTTATTTCCCCTATGCCCTAGACCTAAATGTTGCTCTCCGTCCCAACAGTCTACATCGTCGACGAGATCTAGTTCCCCAGTCCCCTCTTCTCTCGCTTCATGGCTTTCTCATACAAGCTTACCCTTTTTTTTGTTATTCATTTCTACTTTCTGTCGCAGCGTTTTAATCTCCATACCTCAACCACTCTGTTGTGCCTATGAGTCAAAGTCTTGTGGAGCTCAGCATATTTCTCGAGCTTTGCTGACCGACCTTTAAGTGTTTGTGTGAAGTGTTTGCTTTCGCAGCTGTACCGACTGCGTCCTGTAGTCCCCCAATTCTAACGTAGCTGTCGATACATACATTTTACACATCGCCCCGGTATATGGAACCTATGCATATATCATAAATCTCATGACAGACGGCAGTAGATGAGTGGACATATTTTCCATTGTAAATTGACAATGTACCATGGTCATCGGATCAAGACAAAGTAATTATTTACGTTTATTATAGCGTATTTAGCTAACAGGATTTGTGAAACAGTCGTTGCATGCGAGCAAGATTTACTGGTACACAGGCTGTAATATTTGAGAAAAATTGTGAACACATTTCACGACTTGTTGGCGATTATCGTCTTGTGTAGAAACTTTCAATAGAAACTTGATTGCTCCGCATATGATATTCACTCGAATTTTATTGTAATTCCGGTCGTTTGTACCAAACGCATAAGTGAATTTTCGTTTATTTACAATTTGGGTAAATTTTAAATCTAATAGTTTTCTTTGTAAATACCGTTTTATTTGAATGCATATAAAGCTTTTGCTTTGCTCCCTATTCATGTAGAGTATTTCATGTATACCGTCACGAGTAGGTGAACGGGTCTTCCTTGTGCTGCCTACCCATCAAACCCTTCTGCTAAAATCTCTCACGCTCTATTTTTATACTTGCTCCCTTCTTTCTTTGCGGTGAAGAAAAGTTCTTCCTTTTCAACTCGTGTGGTTGAGTGTCTTATTTTCCAGCTATCTGTATCAAAAAGGAACAAGTAAACTTTCTTTAAGATAATTTAGTTTAATTTTTTCATTAATTTGAGGTGTAAGAGCTGATGTTGTACTGTGCACACCGTACTTAAGTTGTCCTGAATATGACCATCACTCGTTCATTGTAACACCATTTTGAACCATGACGCTTATTCTAAGAAATACGTTTACTAGATTTACTCACTGATTCGAAAAGGTTCATAAGGTGATGGTCTGTACATAACAAATGAAAAGCTTGAGTTGCTTATGTGTAATCGATTGTGATCGACGGTTTCGTAATGCTTGGTCATTTTTCACCTTTGAGATGGTGGCTGTTAATAAAAGGGTGATATCTGATCATGAGCATTTCTGGTTGCATTCTAAAAAACATTAGTTGTGAAAAAATTTCTTGTTCCAATTAATAGTAACTAAACGAATGGATTGTACGGCAGAATTAAATTCATTTTTTATTATACATACGTGTGGTTATATAGTAAAAAGCCTACTGAAAAATCTGTATGTGGCACTTTTACGTACATGAATATACTATCTAGACACTGATCAAATACCGCTGGGAGTCCAGTAAAAAACCTCGTGTAATGCGTTACATAATTTGTGTGTTATTTTAAGCGTAGACTAGCAGAGGGAGCTGAGTTGACATGGTGGTGGTGGTAGGAGAGGCTGGGGTGTTAGGGGAACACGAGAGGCTGCTCGCACAGCTGCTGTTGGTGTGAGCGTGTGCAGTTCAGGAATGCTGTTCTCATGAGTAATGCGAGGCAGTGACGGGTCTCCTGTACGGACTTATTCCTTCCTGTGCTCCCTGTTCCGCAGTGTCCATGTCGCTAGTTCACTTCTTCAGTTCACATTGTGGTCACGGTGTATCATCTGGCGCTTACATTCTCGTTAAGTTGTTTCTTGTGTTGAACATGGTTCCTATGCATTGAACTGGGTTATTCTTTAAACAAGACATTTTTCACGTTCTGAAGTTCAATTTTTTCTCTCCATATTAATGGTGAAGGGAGCTTCAGCATGTCATGTAATATTATAAAGATCGGATATACGAATATTTCTGATACCTTTTATATCTGAAGAACATAACTGTAAGATGGATGTTCTTCATCGTAATGGTCTTTGAAAATCAATAATACGCATTTAATTTCTAAGCATCTTGTATCTGTTCTTTATTGGTACACTTCTCAAACTGTCCGTTTCTGAACTATTTCTTCATGCTTGTGGTTGCACGTCCTTATTTGCCGTGCTGTTCTCAGAACAGTAGAGCTGGGTATTGAAGGTGATTGCTACAGTAGCACGAGGACAGGTTACAGCAGGCATGCGCCACATCCCCTCTCCCTTCAGTTTCTCCCCTTGGAGAGGCAGGGGTGCAGGGGCTGTTCCGGTCCCGCCCTACACTTCCGACTGCTTCTCTCACCGCCGTGCAGCTCACGCTGTTCCGCTCCCTGTGCTTCTCAACGCTCCGAATTTGCTCCGTTGTGAGAGCTCCTGTATGATTCACGAAGAATATCTAATCATTCCCGATAGAATAGTATCTAAGTGCAATGAATAAGAGTACGTGATTGTATCCAAATAAATCACCAGGGAGTGTGCGTTGAAGATTGTTCGCAGTCGTATCTCGTGGAATTTTCACAGAATTCCTTACCCTTGTACTGCCTGTCCCTCAGTCCGCTTTGAGGCATTAGCGTTCCGTAATTCTTTAGCTCAGAGCGGAATCAGTAATGCCAGGGGTGTTGAATAGTTTGACCACAGCTTTCCTTTTTTTCATCTGTCTCTTTCGTGGTGGAAATCGGCGTTCTGCGCTAGACCTTCACCACGGTATCAATGTTTGTTTGTTTTTACCACAGTTTCATACTCTTGAGATTCTTGTACTGCATGTGAAAGTAAACGTGTTGATGAATTCATGAATTTTGATGTGAATTTTTTTGCTGTACGGGTGTCTACTTCCTTGCGGTTGCGTAGCTTTTGGAAAACGAAAGTTGGCTTCTGTTATGCATCAGTATATCAGATGTGCAACGTTGCTTAACCCTTTTGATCCGGTTTTTGCTCTCTGCTGGGACATATGTCTCAACAGGATCGAAATGGTTAAATGTAGTTCGGTCTCATGGTCTAAATACTCATCAGAAGTTATCGGTGTGAATTTGAATTTCGTTTCTTACACATCACCTGTAAATACCAATTACTTTTCGACGGAATTCCGTGTTTGTGATAACAGTACTTGCTTTGTATGGAAGGGGTTGATCTGAGCGACTAGTATTCATAGAGCCAGAGCCCCAATGCTGTACATGTACACCTGTTCTGGGTGTGTCTTTCCTACGTGAGTGAAAACGAGCTCCTTTAAACAACTGCGCTGCTTCCGCAGCCCCAGGTGTCATATCCTCTCGCTCTTCCTGCCACCTTCATTTATTTCACGGGCATCAATGTGTATCCTCGAGACGGGTGTGGATGAAGTTAGTTATAAAGGGAGAGTGCGATAAATGGATGAACATTTCTCGAGTTTGTGCTTGTAAAATAGATTCTGGTAACAGTGCTCTATTTTAACAATTTAATCATCTTTTCTACTGGCATAAGTCTAATTTCAGTCTAATTTACAGGTCATCAATCAGTTTCGTCATCACGGTGTTTATTGAACAAATTTATTAGATTTAGTAATTACATGGCTAGATGCGCTGCAACTGCATTTTTTTCTCATTTTAGGAGCTGAGGGCGAATTTTTCTAATTGTTGTGGTTGTTTCAAAGCAATTATCAGGTATAGTTTTTGTGTATTAATTATGGAAAATATGAGATGGTTAGAAACCACGCTCAAAGCGTCTCTGTAAGCGTTCTTGAGAGCTCCTAATCTATCCTCTACAAACATTCATTTTTTGAGTTTTTTCATTGTTCAGCTTTGAGCTTGCATCTTATTTTCATTTTTTGGGGAGTAAAGATAAGTGAAGTAAGACACTGGAGTGTTGCTATCTGAGTTTCCACAGGTAGGTGAGTAGCACGTGTCAAGCATCTGTAGTAGTGTCATCTCTATCATGAAGCTTAGTACAGTATTGCCTTATTCGCTGAGTTCTTTCTTACGAACCTTCTTCCCTGAGGTCTTGATTTCGAGATCACGCGTTTGTTACTGCGTTGCGGTTGCAAATAAACATGTGTTGCTGTATGTATTGAACGTTGTACGTAAACAAACGAAGCCAGTGACGTCTGCCATAATGCGCATTTAAGTTATACAATACAAGTATCATCGCATATTATTTCGTTATATCAAGGTCATTAAAATGTATGAAATATGCACAAATATGTATTTTATTGTATGAGTAATGTATCATTGTCATCACTCATCGCGTATATCTTCTTATAGCTTTGAAAAACATAAAAAACTTGATCGAGACAAAATAATTGCTTGTCAGTGTCACAATTTTGTAGTTACTAGTAACCTTCGCAGTTGACGTCAGTTCTCCATCTTGTGCTTTCATTCTTGTGTAGCAAAACTGGAAGATAGCATCGCAAAGAAAAAGCACCGTTGTATATGGTTGCTCTAGGGAACTTCCCTCAACGTAGTTTGAGACGTTTTGGGACACATCCGTTGTTTGGGTTGCTAGTCGATACAGTTTGGATAGTTCAGCATGACGCACAAAGAAGCTGGAAGATGCTGACGAAGGCGTGGGAAAGAAGGCAGTGTTGCACAGGTGTGCAGCACTGCCGTCGTGACTGACGAGGTCCGTCCTAGGTTGCGTGTTTGTTCGAATTTTTGGCGGCAGCGTTGGTGGTTGGTGCGTGACACCCGCCATGACCTTACACCGGCCTCCGCTGCTGCTTCCCACGCGTTCCTCCTCGCTCTGTCATTTCCTAATTTGGCAACGTGTCCAATTTTCCGAGTTCGGCTCACTGTGATTTTATTTTGTCTATTATTACCTTTGAATGGACTTAAAAAGGGAATTTTATCTTTGAAGCTTCAGTGTAGTGAAAAGGCAATATTCAATACAAAGTGGTAAACTTGTAAGTTATTTTTACTCTGCGGTACTAGAATATATTTTTTTTGCTTCAATTTTTTACACTTAATGGCGAGATTAGTTTATGTTAAGGCATTTTGTAGTTCTTCGTTATTATTTCTTGTGTAAAACAAAATTGTGTGCTAAATATCATTTATGGATCTAAGATCGGAATGCGATTTTGACTGCCTTTAATGACTATTTCCAAACCGTGATTCATCTTGATATGCTGTCGGAATGTGGCTCTCGTAACAAAGTTTGGTACGTTATATACTTCATTACCGTCTGCATTTTAGTTTTGTCATGCACAGTACGTATCAATATAAGTTCATTGAACTTAGTAGAAGTGTCGATGACTGTGCTGCAGGCAATACGTGCTCTCACGTTGTAGTAGGTGGTTACTTCCTCTTTTATGCTGTGAACACTCGCTGTACCACCAAGCTCCTGCTATCTTATCGTTGGCAGCACTCAATTTCAGCATGCTGAGTTCGTCCGCTCTGTTATACGACTCGCAGTTTTCTGGGCCTTTATGGCTGTTCAGTTCTATGTCGTTCTTTCCTTTTTCAAAGCTGGTTGCTCCATCATAGTTTTTACATGTTCTTAATATCCGATGCTGGATCGCTTAAGAGGTATAATATGTCTATCTATGTCATAACCATGAAAGGACGGCTTTTAGTTTCTGTGCCCGTTAAATTACCAGAGATCAGAATTTTGCTTTTTACGTTCGTATTTACACAAATAGATATTTTGTATATGGCTTATATAACTGGAGCGAGTCAAACTTGAAGTAATTAAATTTCTACGTTAACGTGTAGTATTTTTGGAGGTTTTATTATGCACCAGCTAATGGTTTAGACTGTGACATCAAAAAATAATAATCTGGAATTGCTTCCTATTTCACATGTTGATTGCGTTGACTGTTGGACGGTCTCTAGGTACGAAAAAAGCACCAATGGCCCTCCGGTGCAGTGGCAAAATACGACCTGTGAAGCTGCTAGTGTCTCCAGCTTGATCACCATTGATTAAATTTCTTGTATTGATGTAAATCATGATAAGATGCTCTTGCATTAATTCTCATCATTCATTCGAAACAAATCGGAGGCATTCTGAAAGTAGGTGATGCATTCTTGATTTCAAGCATTAAATCTATTATCTTACGCTCTAAAGTCTAAAGAGTATGGGGTTACTCGCGCCTTATACATTGGTTTCAAACTATTGATCTATTTCCTCAGGCCCTATATGAACTAGGCTTGCCTCAACTGGATATTGTAATTTATAACTTGAATTATTTACTTCTATGCGTGCAACGTGTTGATTTTTCTGTCCTCACTTGGTAAATTGATGTTAATAGTAGTTTTATTGGGTTGGAAAGCATTAATCCTTGTAAACTCCAGAAAATAACTTAATGAAAACATTGTCGGAAAGCAGCACCTGTTAAAATAAGCATAATAAGAGCCGGAACAGGTTTTGCATGGTGTCATGTAGGTTGGCTGAAAATAACAAAAGTTTAAACATATCTATCGCGGGTGCGGAAACTTCGATGTCATGTTCTCAACTTGCACGTTTTTATATGCCTAATTTAATGGGTAAATTAGTAAATGCTTACGACAAGTAAACAGTCTGGCTTCACTTGTCGCATAGTTTGTTGACCGATATATTAATACTTGAGTAAAATAAGCTATGTGCAACCTGAACCTTCATCTTATTGCTGCAATAATCCTGGTGCGTGTATTGTGAGCCAAGCCTTTAATGCGTGGGCCGACGCACGTGCGTTGCTTGCTGTCTCCTGTTTAAAGTTTCCCGCCAAAGTTTGCATGACGTCACGAGCCTCCCATGGTTGGAGAGACACCTCCAGTTCACCCTTGAATTAGGCCCATCAGAGTGCGTTACGTCACGCTTCGAAACCCACAGCCGTTTATGGCTAGATAGTCGTCGGCTTGTGTCCATTTGCAAAGCAAGAATTTCCATCAATACAAGAAATTTCAGGCATATGTAACAATCCTAAATTGTGTATAATAATAAACACTGAGTGTCTTGAAATACACACGCACGCAGCAATTTAGTACAACTTCTTGATACCACACTCGTTTATACATCTGTAATCTATATTTGATTGTTGGTCTATATTCGTCTGTGCCTAAATGTTTCTATCCATTTTTACTGCATACTTCTCAGGTAATAACTGAGTCAATAGTTTCATGACTGCGTTTCTTGTAACTTGAGATGCATTAATATCCTTATACTTCTTTTCTGGCAGTTGCTTTCAAATTTTCGTTTGAGTATCAAACCTAGACACAAGATGTTTGGAGTGAATATTTTTTCTTGAGGTACTTTTCTATTACTTCTTCAATCAACTTACTGAACAAGAAAAAGGTTCATAAATATAAATGTTTCATTCATAAATGTTCAATGCGTTCGTAGATTTGTGTTCGCTTCAAAATCTAGTGTCTGAGCGTAATCAACCCCTTTTCCTTTACTCGGGACAGTCGTTTTTAGTGTATTCTATGTGCATCTGATGGGTTTGAGTTACTTTTTAGTGTGTTAAGCACGCATTTACGATTAGAAGCCTTATACAATACGGGTGCTAGTGCATATTGTACTCCCATACTTCTTTATGGAGCTCATATTTGAGGTGCTGTGAGTGTTACAGGCTTGGATGCGCATCAGAGGTCATTCTTTGAAGGTCGTGTAGTCGACTTCTTGGTCGGCGTTTGCTTGTTCTCTGTCTTGCTGCATCACCGCTCCAGTGTTACGTGCTTGTGCCTGCATGCATTGCAAGCGCCGTGATGCTCTCGGTTGTACGGCCAGTTGCAATGACGTTCAGTGCCTGAAAAACTTATTTTGTTACTCTTAGCGTTGAGATTTGGATTTCAACGTTTTGCCTGCTACTAAAATTATGCTACTTTCGATTGTACTTTCATTAACTGTTACCGATGAACATCGAACATGGATGTTCAGTTTCGATGATAACGATAAAATGTAAGTGAAATGTGAATTTTAAAATCAGTATCCCATGAGTAGCCGTTGCATTGGTCATTACTGCCAACTTGTTTTCCTGGTCTTCTGTGTAATTTTTTTGAAAAATTGTCTAGCTTATTTTTTGTTTCAACTTTTATATCATCTGTATTTAAGAACGCACCTTGTGCAATGTACTTCCTTGCATGATTGTCTTATTGATCTGGTCACTACTCTATTCCTAGACTCTCGTACTATTGTGATGCTTCTTTTATGTGTTAAAACGCTCTTCCTAAATATGGACACGATGGGTACATTTGTGTATCTTATAATAATAAAATATAATTTAGTTTCGGAACACAAGTCATTCAGGATTAAAAACTTCTCGTTAATCGTATGCGGCTTAACCTGCATCATGTTCGATAATGAATGATATGAACTAAATGGATATTGTACTAAGCATATATTTGTGCTTGAGTGTAGCGTTCGTGTGGCATAGTAGTCAGAACATAGGGATGATGGTCTGCGTTTAGATTTAAGTAACTTTACTTCATGAAGACCAGATGACGTTGACGTTTTTAGTGGTAGGCTTGGTTTGTCATATTTTGGTTTCTTAATTTGTGTTTGTTACTCAGGAGGATGAGATGGTGGTTGCCCTGGTCGAGAAGTACGGCGCCAAACGCTGGACGCTGATCGCCAAGCAACTGAAGGGTCGCATTGGAAAGCAATGCAGGGAGCGTTGGCACAACCACCTTAACCCCAACATCATCAAGACAGCATGGACTGCTCATGAAGATGAGATCATATACCAAGCTCACAAACAGTGGGGCAACCAGTGGGCCAAGATTGCCAAACTAATTCCTGGCAGGTTAGTTTTGGTCTTTCTCACTTGGTCTTTTAGAACGTTTCCTTTAATTCTCTTCATTTATACCGAATGAGTAGCATGAAGTTTTTCGTTTTGTTTTCTATTGCCTATGGAGCTCGGATTTTTTCAGTATTGTTAACTAAAAGCCATATAATTTTTCTATGAGAGTATTTTCTCATGACGAAGCAAAGTTTTAGTCCTACAAAACTTGATTTTTTAGACGTCCGTATCCAGATCGTAGGTAAATAAGCAGAAAGTG